>JAYEVK010000460.1:17500-221876 GCA_036346275.1 Otatea glauca
CCCGGGACACCGGACCCTATAGCTTGGACCCGGGACATCGGACCCGAGACCCTAGACCCTAGCCCGCAAACCCTACACCCTAAACTCCACCGTTCTTTTTCAAGTCTTTCTATGGAGTTAAACCATCAAAATCCGGTATTAATGTTATTGATGTATATCTTGCCGATTGTCCTAATAACTCTTGGGTATTTTTTTATCGGATCGGTTGCTCATATTTGCAATTCGATGCAGTGGTTAATAACGAGGAACGTTGCAAGAGGCAAGGTTGATCTCCAAGTTGGAAATAAAGGAAGGGTTGCTGCCTTGGCCGTCGGGACCTTCCCACTACGTTTACCTTCAGGATTTATTATGGAATTAAATAATTGTTATTATGTTCCAGCACTAAACATAAACATTATTTATGCCTCATGTTTGATGGCAGAAGGTTATAAATTCAATATTGAGGACAATGGTTGTTCTATAATTTTGAATAAGATATTTTATGGCCTTGCTCCTGTTGTGAATGGGTTTTTTATTTTAAATCTTGATGATGCTCCTGTCTATAATATTGATGCTAAGAGGCGGTCAAATGATTTGAATCCCACTTACTTTTGGTATTGTCGCTTGGGTCATATTAGTCAGCATGATGAAGCTCCATAGAGATAGTCTTCTAAAATCATTTCATTTTGAATCATTTGAAACATGTGAGTCTTGTCTACTTGTTAAGATGACCAAGACACCTTTCACAGGGTATTGTGAGAGGGCATCTGACTTATTGGAACCCGTACATACTGATTTATGTGGACTAATGAGCACGAGTGCTAGAGGTGGTTTTCAATACTTCATTACTTTTACCGATGACTATAGTACATATGGTTATGTCTACTTAATGAGGCACAAGTCATAGACTTTTGAAAGGTTCAAGGAATTCCAAAATGAAGTACAATATCAATGTGGCAAGAAAATTAAGTTTCTACGATCTGATCGTGAAAGTGAATATTTCAGTCATGAGTTTAATAACCATCTGAAGAGTTGCAAAATTGTTCCACAACTTACACCTCGGCACGCCTCAAAGGAACGGGGTGTCCGAGCGGTGTAATCGGACCTTGTTAGACATTGTTCGGTCAATAATGAGTCAGTCAGATCTACCACTATCTTTTTGGGGTTACGCTAGAAGCTATGACTTTCACATAACAGGTACCATCTAAATCTGTAGATAAAACACCATATGAGATGTGGACTGGAAAGAGTTTTGGTTTGTCTTTTCTAAAAATTTGGGGTTGTGATGTTTATGTTAAACGTCAGATGTCTGACAAAATCACCCAAATCGGATAACTGCTTTTTCGTGGGATATCCTAGGGACACATTAGGATATTACTTCTACAACCGAGAAGAGGGCAAAGTGTTTGTCTCTCGGAATGGTGTCTTTCTAGAGAAAGAGTTTCTCTCGCAAAAGGCAAGTAAAAGAACAGTGCAACTCGAAGAAGTTCGAGTTACTCCACTCGGGGAGGATTTGGTCGGAGACGCCCTTATCGGGAAAAATCTAGTCAAGGAACCCGTGGTTGAGAAAACTCTATGGAGGGACCTCGATCGAGGAGGCACTAATGCCACGTAGGTCAGATAGGTTGCGCAAAGTACCTGCTCGGTATTCGCGTGGTATATTGATGTTGCACAGCGATGATGGGCACAGACTCTGAGAAGTGGCTTGGAGCCATGAGATCCGAGATAGAATCCATGGGAGACAATCAGGTTTGGAACCTGGTCGATCCGCTTGATGATGCAAAAACCATTGAATGCAAATGGTTCTATAAGAAGAAGATTAATATGGATGAAAATGTTCGCATCTATAAAGCTAGACTTGTCGCAAAGGGTTTTCGATAAGTTCAAGGAGTTGACTACAACGAGACTTTCTCGCCGGTAGCGATGCTTAAATCTGTACGGATCATTCTAGCTATTGCTGCATATTTTGATTATGAAATATGGCAAATGTATGTCAAAACGGCCTTCCTTAATGGAAACCTAAGTGACGATGTGTACATGACACAACCTGAGGGTTTTGTTGATCCCAAGAACGCTAGTAAAATATGCAAACTTCAAAAATCCATTTATGGGTTGAAGCAAGGATCTCGGAGTTGGAATATTCGCTTTGATGAGGTAGTCAAAGGGTTTGGCTTCATCAAGAACGAAGAACCTTGTGTTTACAAGAAGGTTAGTGGGAGCGCACTTGTAATTCTAATCTTGTATGTAGATGACACATTATTGATTGGAAATGACATTTCTATACCGAAATCCATTAAGACTTCACTGAAAAATAGTTTTTCTATGAAGGACTTAGGAGAAGAAGTATATATCTTGGGTATAAAGATTTACAGAGATGTAGAGAAAATGCTAATTGGATTAAGCCAGAGTACTTACATTGACAAGGTGTTGAATCGGTTCAATATGCAGAATGCCAAGAAGGGGTTCTTGCCTATCTCGCATGGAATAAGTCTTAGCAAGACTCAATGTCCTTTGACAATTGATGAGCGAGACCGTATTAGTAAGATTCCATATACTTCTGCTATTGAGTCTATCATGTACGCTATGCTATATACTCGACCAGATGCATCATATGCTTTAAGTGTTACAAGCAGATACCAGTCTGATCTAGGTGAAGGTCACTGGACAGCGGTTAAAAACATTCTTAACTACTTGAGAAGGACTAAAGATGTGTTCCTAGTTTATGGAAGTGATGAAGAGCTCATTGTAAATGATTACACTAATGCAAGCTTTCAAACCGACAAGGATGATTATCGTTTGCAATCTGGATTTGTATACATTTTAAATGGAGGGGTAATGAGTTGGAAAAGTTCCAAACAAGACACGGTTATTGATTCTACGACGGAGGCCGAGTACATTGCAGCTTCTGAAGTTGCAAAGGAGTGTGTTTGGATGAAGAAATTCATTTATAAATTGGGTGCGGTCCCTAATACCTCCAACCCAATGAATCTCTATTATGATAATAGAATGAACCAAGGTCCCATCAAAAGTCCAAACACATAATCAGGCGATATCATCTTATTCGCGAGATTGTGGATAGAAGAGATGTAAAGATATGCAAAGTTCAAACGAATTCAAATGTTGCTGATCCGTTGATAAAACCCCTCTCGAATTCAAAGCATGAGGTGCACATAAGAGCTATGGGTTAATACCTGAATAATTGACTCTAGTGCAAGTGGGAGACTGTTGGAAATATGCCCTAGAGGCAATCATAGAGATGATTATATTTCCATAAATATTCATAAACTATGATATTGTTCTTTGAATAACATCATGAATATTGATTAACAAGTACGTGACTTGTTTGTGAAAATCTGTGTTCTTCTTTATGATGTTCATTCTAAAAGGGGGTCCCTAGTCGATAATCATATGAGGACACATATGAGTAGACTAGCATATGTATTGGTCGATGACCATATTTTACGGGTCATAGATATGGAGATATTAAACCAATAATATGGACACATGTTAAAGAACATGGTGTTGGACATCGACCCACTATGAGACACTACGAGAACGTTGTATTCTTTCATGTCATCAGTACTGGTCTCATATATGATGTGTATGCTATATCCTTTGACTTGAGATTGTCGCATGTTCTCAAGGTGCGTAATGGCTTACTTAGGGGTCATCAAACACTACACCGTAACTAGGTAGTTATAAAGATGGCTTTCGGGTTTGTTATGAAACATGCTACGAGACGTGGTCGATCAAAATAGGATTTGCCCCTCCATACAACGGGAGAGATATATCTAGGCCTCTCGAGTGAATTTATTCCAGAAACGCATGGCCATCCTACTCGAGTAAAGAGTTACTCGAGTCATCGAGTCAAAGAGTTAACTCGATTATTCGGGAATCCGAGCCACGTCATCGAGAAAGAGTGGTCGGGCTATCCAAATAAGGATGACAACAACTCGCCTTGGGTTTGACCAATATCGTGAGGCAAAAGGAAATGCATATAGGACATTGTTAAGGTTCGTCCAATCTTTACATGTACATGGGAATCACCATGTCCTACTAGGGGCCACTGCCGGTTATTGGTCGAGTAAGAGTATTCGAGCTATGTCTGGTCGAGTAGGAGTACTCGAGCCATGACTGGTCGAATAAGGGTACTCGAGCTATGTCTAGTCGAGTAAGAGTACTTGAGCCATGTCTAGTTGAGTAGAAATACTCGGGCCATGTCCAAGTACACGTGAACCTATAGGGTCGCACACTTAAGGGGTTGTAACCAATTCGGATAAGGATCCGAGTTGTAATGGGCTTAGAGTTCCTAATAGGCTTCAAAGGCTAAAACCCATTATGGGACGTCTATATAAAGAGAGGAGGTGCTAGCTTTGCAAAAGTGAGACACACGAAAAACACAATAGGAATTCAGAATTCCTGAAACCCTAGCCACCACCCTCCTTCACCCAGAACGCGCAGTCAACGCTAGCACTCCGGCGTGTGGTGTTCCTGCCTCGTACGTGTGGATACCATAGAGGCGTTGCTGCGAAGCTTCAATGCTAGGACAATCCACAACCTGCGACAGTCATAAGAAGCTGTTGGAGGAGGCGTGAGGCTAGTACGATTACATCTGCACCACCATGCTACATCGACTCTACTTCCGCTACGGGTCTGCGCGTCTAGTGGTAATTCTGTGATCTATAACTTGCAAAGGTTCCTTGGTTACGTGGTAGAAAATTTTGTTTTTCGCTAGAGTAGCCTACCCGTTCCCCAACAGTGGTTCTTCGATCGAGCATTTGTGCCGGTCTAGCTTATGAACCGGCAGTGATAGTGTTATCACTGTCAGTTCTAGCCATAGACCGACAAGAAAGTGATTTTTTTTGTAGTAGTGAATAGTTCTCTCTGTCCACTAGTTCTCCCATTTGGGCACAAAGCTTGTGGTTTTGATCAATAGGTGTTGATGCAGCCAGGCACCCAAGTATACCTGTCCCAAGTATACCTGTGTCACTGAGTAGATCCAATACATACTTTCATTGAGAGAAAACTATTCCTTTAGGTGATCTAGCAACTTCTATGCCTATAAAGTATTTACATTGACCAAGATCTTTGACCTCGCATTCCTTGCTCAGATTCTCCTTCAGTCGAGATATCTCCACATCATCATCTCCCGTGATTATAATATCATCAACATATACTGCAAGGATTGCAATCCGATACTTCGAGTGATGATAAAATACATTATGATCTCCATTGCATTGCATGTATCCCATATCACATATAGCATGCCTAAACCTGACAAACCATGCCTAGGGAGATTGCTTAAGACCATACAAGGACATTCTCAGCTTGCATACCTTTCCTATTGTTTTGGGAGTAAAGAAACCAAGTGGGATTTTCATGTACACCTCTTGTGGGTCACCATGCAAGAAAGTATTGTTAACATCCAGCTGATACAGGCACCATCCAAAGTTAGTTGCACAAGAGATTAGGATCCTCATTGTGTTCATCTTAGCCACCAGTGCGAATGTTTCATCATAGTCAATCACATATGTCCGACTATATCCTCTAGCAACTAATCATGACTTGTACCTTTTAATTTTCCCTTCTAGATTTTGCTTCACAATGTAGATCCATTTGCAGCTAACGGCTTTCTTTCTTGCTGGAAGGTTTATAAGTTCCCAAGATTTTTCTTTTCAAGGGCATTCAACTCCTCCTTCATGGCATCATTCCATTTAGGGTCTGATGAGGACATCACTCCTACGGATACGTCCACACCTGGTTGGACCAACTCCAACACATCAACCTTGGGCCAAGAAGAGAGATATCAAATCCATCACATTCTAGAATCCAATTCGGCCTCCTAGGACAGTACCGACTTAAAACAACCATAACTTTTTATCCACAAGGGTGTTTGGGGCAGTACATGATTGAAAGCTTTCTTCGCCCTCTTTCCAATGGATCCAGTTTCACCTCCAAATTCCATATGAGCTGTCCAAAATCTGTAAAACAAATCATGTCACTTTTCTAGTCCGAGTCAAAGTAGGCCTTGGGCTTTGTAATCAAGTTGTATTCGGTTTCCCTAGGTTTTGGATGACCTCCTCCTCCTCTTATCTCATAAATAACTAGCCGCACAATCAACTAGGGTTTGGGTTTTGTTTGATTAGTTTAGCTAAGTACAAACTTTGAGTATTCGAGTTGTACTAGACAACCACCTTCTCAAGACTTCAATAGAACCCCACCCTGTTTTGCCTTCTTTCATATTCGCAATTCTAGATTGCTATTACTATTGTTCTTTCTTGTCCTTCGGTTGCTTGCAGGAATTGAACCTCGTGTTCAGGTTGATCGTGCCCACGGCAAGATCAATAACCCTCCGGAGTTGGTTTAGCGATTGCTAAGGCGCATCATCGTCGTATGTTGTAGTCGGATCGTCAAAGTCAGTTCCACCAAATCGATAGTTATCGCCCTCATCGAAAGATCGAGACACCAATCTTACATCAGGTGGTATCAGAGTGCCAAGTTGCTTGGTGAGAGATTCAGTACCGTAGAATAGTTTTTGTTTTCTGTCCTAAATTAAAAATTACTCCACAAAAATTCAACATTAAATTCAATTTGGTATTTTAGTGAGTTTTGTTAAGTTTTAATCCATTAGAGTCCTTGTTTTAGTTCTGATCATTTTTCCTTCGGGTAGCTTTTCTTTCAATCTATCCAGTACTTTGTTTTGTTCATAACTTTCGCATACGAGCTCGGATTCAAGTGTTCTTGCACTTTATTGAAACCTGGGAATGAGCTCTACAAAAACCTATTTGGGTATGGACTCTAATTCCATATCCAAGTTGGTTTAATCTGGACGTCAAATTTGGTGTAGCCAATAGTACTTCCAATCCAGATCAGTTCGATATTTTCATCATAATTCTCACATCCGAACTCTGATTGGGAAGTTTTTATACTTTCCTGAATCCTTTAAGAGTCCTCTACAAAAACGTTTTTGGGTGTCCTCTATGATTCGGACTCCTTCAAACCGAATTTGATTCGGATTTGGATTTGGTCAAATCGGCTGAATTTAGTTCAAATCTGTGCACCTTGGTGTTTTTGCCATAACTTCTATATACGAGCTCCAAATTGTGTGTTCGTATACTTGTTTTAAAGGATAGAATATTGCCTTCAATTTGTTACATAGTGAGCATGCTAGATTCAGTCAATTTCATTCTTTAATTGTGGCAACAAATTTGCTGCACTATCCTGGCCGAATTTGGGTTTGTTACTTCAATTTGTGTTCTAGCTTGTTCCTTTGAGTTGGTTGAGTCCATAGCATCCACAATCCACAAAAGCCAAAAATACCAATACACATGACTTTGCGAACCAATTCATTCTTTGCGAATACTTTGATCCCAATTGAGACTAGCTATTTCATATTGCTTGGGGCTGCTCTACTTGACACATTTTATAATCTTGATTTATCATATCATACTATCTTGTGACATCAAGTTAGGGATTCCAAAACTTCGTTCATATTAGTGTTGGCCGAAGTCACCAAAAGAAAGAAAAGAGAAAGAAATAGCCAAAAGGCCAAAAAAAGAAAAAGAAGAAAGAAGAAAAAGAAAGAATAGTGGCCGACAGCTCTACATTGAGCGAAACCCTAATTTGTGTTCATTATTTTCATATTGTGCAATTGTATTAATTAGTGAGCAATCTTGTGCTCTTTTACCTTTTATGAAGCAATTAGCTAGCGTCTCTCCATGACTTATGCAACAAGAGCTTTGGTGCTAAAATTATTCCTTATTAGCTCATTCCATTGGTTGCATTAAGTTCCATCATCATTGCGCGTGAGTTATCTTGAATTCGCTTATATCTTTGAGATCGGCAACTAGGACTTGTGAATTCTAGTTTGGGTCATTACTTATCATTACAATAACTAGAATTATCATATTGCATAGGAAATAAATATAGCCTACCTAGCTCCACATATTCTACCTCATACGTTTGATCGGTCCCTTGGCAATCGCTTTATCCATGCTTCGAGAACTTTTGACACCACCAACGGCTGACAACTCCTTCTGCACAGTAAGAACTTGTAAGAGCTTTGGTTAAAGCGTGAGAGTTGAGCGACTTTTCTGCACAGTAAGAACTTGAAAGGTCCAAATGGTCGAGGATCGCCAGAAGATGATCAGAGACGAAGTCGCTATGAACTTAGAAGACAAGGAATGGATGAGATGCTAACTTGAAGCTACTCGGATCAAGGAGGGCCGTTGGATCACAGTCTAGAAGATAGAGTAGCGGGTCTAGTTAGTATAATTTGAGAAGCGTGCAAAACCCATTATGTTTGTGGGTTTCGGGTTAGCCCATATATGAGTGAGTGAGTCAATCCTAACCCTTGATGGTGTTTCTTAGGGTTGAAGGAACTCATCCAAGGGTGGAGGATGACTCAAGTGTAGTATAAATAGAGGGGTAGGGGTAGCCTTCTCCTCTTTGAAGGTTTTGAGATTTTTGGTGCTCCTTTGAGCTTTGCCCACTTTATTGTGAGGCTTTGAAAACCTCCCTTCCAGAAATTAAAACTTCGTTTACTCATCTCTGAATTTATTTTACGTATTTACATTATGCTTTAAATTCAGCCTTTAAATTTCGCAATTTACATTCTTGCAATTTAATTTCTGCACATTTGGATTTGCCTCCCCTCTTTCTAAATGCTTGTAGATTTTGTGCCAATGATGTATGATTGATGAATGAGTATTCTTCAGACCATATCCCAATCATCTAGGCAAATCTTGTGCTCTTCTTTGCAAGAAACCGATCTTTTGGTCTTAAGAGAATCTGTCGACGATCGTGATCGCCTGACCGCAAGAAGAAGAAGGGTATGTTGTGTGAGCAGAGCCCGAGATCATGCCTGGTCAGGAGGAAGGGGGTTGCTTGTTGGTCAAGAGAGAGAAAGGAAGAGGTGAACACGAGGAATTATACTGGTTCGAACCCCCGGTGCGGGTAATAGCTCTACTCTAGTCTTGCCCGAAAGCGAAAGGTGAAGATAATGCTCTATGATTGAATACAAGGGGTGCTCAAACTCGGTTGTGCTCGAGAATGGGCATGCGTGTTGCTTATCGCTTGTCTTCGTCGTCTTCCCCGCGCAGGGGGAAGGCTTTATACTTCTAACGTGCAGACCGTTACAAGAAACGATCGGGCGAGATTCTCGGGGGAGTGGCGCCAGATCCGGATATGATGGGCAATGAAGTATGAAGGTAATGACACTGGGAACCGTTGCCCACGTTCGCCTTAACTCAACCTTTTAAGGCCCCTCCTTGACTTGATAACTGCTGATTTCTGCACGAGCAAGAGAGTCTTCTAGGCCCGACCTTAATAGTGAGCTAGGTCCTTGGTCGGGTGAGCTCAGGCCTTGGTCGGGTGAGCTTTGGCCCAGCGGTTATTGCTTGTGCGAGGTAATCAGTCCCCGACAGAATCATTCTTGGAAGATCGTGTTTTTGGTGTTCTTCTCTGGTGTTCTAGCTTGCTATGACATGTGGGAAACAATCTAGGACCATCTTGATCATCAAGAACCCACAAGCAAGTTTAGGGCTCAGTTTTTGTTCTTGAACCCGTTCTTATGCACTCTTCCTTCAATTGGAAAAGGTCAGAACTTTGACATCAATCCTTGCGATTGAAGGTTGGAATAGGTTCCTAACATACATAGGAAGGTGTCCACAAAGTTTCACGGTGTTTGGGTCAGTCGATCAAAAGATTCTTCAATTTTCCTTCTGAGTCGGGCTGATTTTCACTATTCCTGTGTTGTTTACTGTAGCTACAGTACTCCCGGCATTACCGCCCTACAGTACCCTCGGTAGTGCCAAAGTACTATTCATTTGACAGTACCAGGATGATTTGCGGTAGTGTCGCCCTCTGCTAAAGTTTTCTGAAATTTTGGTTTCTCTTACTTGCTTTGATGAAGTGAGGTTCTTGGTTAGTTCTTTGAGGGTAAAATTATAAATTGGGATCATTCACCCCCCTTTGATTGCCATATTGGTCCTTCACAGCAATACTTGGAGACACCAAACTCAACAGCCAGGCCACCACCAGTGAGTTGGTAGTACTCCAAGTTCGCCATTCTACACCTGTCTTGTCCACCGGCTCAATTGATTCTCCTTCTACAAAGCTCTCTAGCCCTTTGTCTTGAGAACCAAAAATGCCCTCCATGACCAACTCAGATAATTTTTTACACCCTCCAACTTAACATCATTTGGCATCAATTCTATCTTCTGCGCTGTGTCGGCATATGGAACAATTGTCCTACCCAAGGACGATGCTGCACCCGTCCTCTCCGTAAGGAATTGTGCCAATTTCTCAAGCACCTGCTGCAACCCTTGATTCTCCCTCATGATTTTGTTGTATAAAACAATACCACGACTTATAGCACAATTACCTACTAAGTCCACCAGCTGAAGCCTTAGCTCACCTCCTTGCTGTCCTTGGCAATGTCAACGTTCTGGTCTAAGCCGCTAGCAAGACCGGAGCTGCTGCTGCACGAGCCCAAGAAGCCCTTGGTCGTGACCATTTTCGAGCTCCGACCACCCGAGCCATTCTTCCCCTTGCTCTTGATCTCTGGCCTAACGTGGCCTCTGAATGATGCACTGACAGACTTTGCCAACTCGACTCTTGGAGGACACTGCCTAGCTGAGCTCCTCACAATCCGCGACTACCTCCGCAAAAGCAGGGCTCCCGTTCTGATCTAGCTAAGACTATTTAAGAGTTCTCATTTCTCCACGCAAATCGCAAGCATGTGTCCCGGCAGCAAGTGCAAGCGCCTCAATTGAGAAATCCAAGTGTTGATCCATACAAATCTCTCAATGATCTATCTCTTGCAACATGAGCCTTCTTCTTCTTCTTCCATACCAATACTGATGTAGCAGCTAGCAAAGAGCACCTCGACCTCCCTGCTGGCGACCTGCAGTCGGCGTTCAACGTGCTAGACATGGACCACGACGGGGATGGCAAGGTGGGGTTTGGGGACCTCAAGGCTTAGCTCAAGTGGGCAGGGATGCCGACAGCTAACGACGAGATCCACGCCCTTCACCTCCGCCAATGATAGTTTTAATCTTGTTTTGGAAAAATTTTGGTTTGGAAAGTGTTGTTTCAAAGTCCGAGTAGAATAGCTGTTACCGAGTTCATGTTTGTTTCGGTTGGAAAATCTGCTATATAAGCAGAGTCTTGTAAACATTTGAAGCAACAAGAACTGAAGTTGAGAATAGGAGGAATATGAAGAAAACAATGACAATAATGATGATGAAGAAGAGCTACCAGATGTTGATCCACCTATGGAGGACGTAAGGCAAATCAATGGTGACAAATATTATGCCTTAAGGGGAGAAAATAAGTATCTTCTTCCTCGCTGCGCTTCTAATCCCCGGTTCCACACCACTTTTCAGCAGAAGGTGTTCTGTGAGATACACAGAGAAAGGGAGTTTGCTAATCAGAAGTGGATTGATTGGGAGCACATTAGCAAGCTTCCTCTATTTGCCAGTGTTCTAGAGTTATTCATGGGAGCTGGACTCTATCATCTTCTTGCTGCAAAATGTGATTATGTGGAGGACATGACAGTTCTACACCACTTTGTTCATCCCTGACTCTTGGATGACAGACACTCAAACCGTCACAGCCACCAAGGAGGAATTTGATCATGCTCTAGGTTTGTTTAGTAGTGGCTTTCCTCTTATTCATGATGTCTTTCCACTCGGGATTTCTCTCGTTTGCAACTTCTATGATCCAGCAGCTAGAAGGAGAAGGCTCAGGAAGCTAGCTGGTCTTCTTCTTCAGCCTAGCCTCATCAACAGGATTGTCCAAGTAACTATTCATCCCAAGAGTGGTAATTTCGATGAGATTCGAGGCTATGCTTGGAACATCATTAGCAAGGTCGTGCAATGGCAAAAATTTGATGTAGTGGATTTCATAATTAGAGGAATGGCCTCTTCTGCATGTGATCACTGAAAGACTATTTGCTTTGCTCCCTACATCATGGCTTTGATCAAGAGAAAGACGGGCTATAGAGGGCCTCATGGCACAGTTCACAAGCCTTATAAGCCTCGTGAGGGCCCATTCTCAAGTTCTTCAACACATGGCTCAGCAGCATTAGGAAGAGCAAGAGCATGAGCATTCACATGAGCTGCCATAAGATGCTATTCTAGCTAGTCTTGCAAGCCTCCACACCGACATGATGAATGAATTTGCCCAAGTGCATACCTTTCAGTCTTAGACTCGGGAAATGGTAGGGCAAGTTCAGGAGCGTGTTGATGTTCTTGGTACGTCTATCACTCAGCTTCATGATGAGTAAGCTCCTGTGAACTGGAGGTCGCGAGTTCGAAGTCCTGAGTCGGCGGTTTTTTTATTGAATTTCTTTTATGTTCCAATATCCAACAGCTGCTCCCCCTTCCCAGCTCATTGCACCCCCATGCCTCCTTGCACTACGTCGCTCACGACCAACTCCTCTAATGCGCCGCCTCCTTCTGGTGCCTCTCCTTCTCTCCAGTCTCCTCTAACCGGCCCACGCGCGATGAAGTGGAGTGCCACAGCCACCTCAGCTGCGGCCACCACCATTATGTCGATCGCTTCCTTCGCTGCCGGTGACCGCCGCACCTCCCTGTGCTCTAGTTCCATGAGTTCGCCGCCACTACCCTAGATCTGATACCATGTGGACAATTTTTGCTCTCATCCCTTTCCTTCTATTCCCTTGTCTCTAATACACTCTCAGGTCACATACTATGCATATATACAGGCATGTGCCAAAGGACCAACAGACACTAAGACTAGGGATGGCAATCTTACCCGATTACCCGTGTACCCACGGGTAAAAACTCTAATAGAGGTGGGTATGTTCCTCTTTTATTACCCGTGGGTATGTTTATGGGAGTCAAACTTTACCCGACGGGCAAACGGGTACGGGTATGGGGGAGCTTCACCCGTACCCATTCCGTCCGATTACCCACCACCTTCTATTGACATATGGGCTATAACAGGTGCCTAGTTGGCCCCTGATTCCCAATTTGTGGTACCTCATATCAGTAATTGTTGAACTTGAGTATTTGTGTGTTATTTGTCTGAATGTGTTATTTTAATTCTTATTCTCATGTACATTTGAATAATTGATAATCATTCTTCAATCTATAGAATGTAGCTGATTCCCATAATTTCATCGAAAGAATTGTATTAGTACCATAGCTCATTAGCTCCTAGTGTCATTTGGTTGGAAGGATTGTTGATGGTGACGGGTAAACGGGTATACCCGTGGGTATCGGGTACCCGCGGGCGACGGGTATAGACGAGGTTCTTCGCCCGTGACCCTTCGCATGTATACCCGTGGAGGAGATTTTAGTTCGCAGATATGAGTATGAGCGAGCACTACCCGTGCCCGCCGCACCCGATTGCCATCCCTAACTAAGACCCAGCTCAACAATCATTAGGATTTCACCGAGTTCAAAGACCGTGATGCCACCCTGTGGAGGCAGGTGGAATCAACTGAGCAACATTTCAAGTACAATATGTATATGTACGAAAACCAGCTATTAATTTTGCATTCTGCTGTCGATACCCCATAATCTGGCTTCACCTATTGCAACAATCTCTTGAGAAGACCACAAGTAAATGTTCACATAAGAGGAACATGTTCTAGAAGATTAGCACTCGTAAATGGTTTTGTGTGGTGACTTTCTTTTGTTTCTCTTGTTTTACTTGGTTCAGTCATACTATATGCCTCGGTTTGGTCTTGTTCGTTTTTATTTGTCTTCTTATTCCTACATCTTCCACCTTCTATAAATCTATTGATTGTTAACACACACATATATATATATATACTAGTTCAGTGCCTGTGCATTGCTACGGAAAACAAAATTGATAACGAAACATAAAGGTCAAGCAATAAAATAAAATGGCCGTGTGTTGCTACGAATAAAAAAAATCATGTTATCTAACACATTGAGTTGGCTTATATCAAGTCATCGACTCAGTTTAAGTAACCGGTGAACTACTGCCGACCCGCATCGTGTCTTCTCCATCGTACTTGATCTACACTCCTCTGGTCTACACACCTCCTCGACTCCATCGCCACGCTTTGACTATGCTCTGCTCGTGGCAGCCTTTGTCGAGCTTATCCGCTATTCCTAGCGGAATAATAAAAACACAGGAATTATGAAAAAAAATCATATTTGATGATAACATTTTACTATATATATCACCTTCTTTTCATAATCAAGTGGTAGACAGATCGGAGAACCGTAGAGGGGTCAGAAAGGGAACCTTGCTGAGGACGAGGAGCTGCAGCTGTGCATCGATTGGCTGGTGTCGCTCCATAGCCACCTTCCACATGGGCATGGCCATCGGTAGTTGTGCTTGCGCGCATAGAACCACGAAATTCGACTGAATTGCCCCACGCGTGGAGAGAGTCGAAAGCTTCGCAAACTTAGCTTGAAAAATTTTCAAATTAGAAAGTTTCGGCCTGAAAATTTTTCAAATAGAAAATTCTCAAATTAGAAAGTTTCAAGTTGAAAATTTTCAAATAAAAAGTTTCGAATAAAAAACTTTCAGTTTAAAAAATTTCGGTTTAAAACTTTCAAAAACGGTTAAAAAATAGAGAAGGATGAATGTGATAACGCTGAGTAAGGAAAAAAGTGATAAAAGGAATGAAGTGTTGTTACTTATCATAACGAGTGGACATCCTAACCGCACCATCAAATTAGCTATTCCCGAACATTTTTCAATTGCACTAATGCCTCTTCTTCTTTTCCAGAAATCATTCCATAGCATTAGTAACACTTGGCCAAGAGCCTTACAAAAAGCAGCAATATTACCATCATCACCGTTACGACTTGCATGGCTAAACGAATCGCACCGTCGAAATCATTAGGTGCACAGCGTTTGCGAACTCGAGCCATGGTTCGGAGGTCGAACTCCCGAGGTTCTCTGCTGCGGGATGTCGCCGATGGCGGACACCGGGCCACGCGCCTCCCGCGACCCAATGCATTTCACGCCGGCGCGGCGATCGATCACGTAGCTCTTCGCGGCGGTTCGATTCGCCGACCAATAATCGCACCGTTAGCTTTGTGATGGCGATGCACCGGCCGTCCGATTGTAGCGATGGTCGAATGGGTCCATGCTCACCCGCGGCAAACCGGCGAGTTGCTTGCTCAGTGCCGAGACCACACCCTTGTACGCCGGGGTGGCGAGGATCATCAGGCTCGTGCTGGAGTCCAGTATCGCGCCGTCCTTCCTCTCGACGTTCCACACTTCGCCGGGGACGTCGAGGGCCTCGCCGGCGATGGAGATGGCCTCCACCGTCACGGCGTAGAACGGGCTCGTTCGGCCGTTGAGAAGCAGCGGCGTCTACGACGACGAAGCGACGATGGAGCTGGAGGCCGTGTCTGGGCCTGGGCCGAAGGTGAGGTAGCTGGTAGCGTTGCGCGGGGCGAGGTGATCAACCAGGTAGTAGGAGAAGCGACCGCCGAAGCGCGCGGCGGCGTGGGACACGAAGGAGATGTTGTTGCCGAGGCTGAGCATGCCGCCCGAGGCCTGGAAGCTCTGGCCGTCGTACGAGGTGGTGCACCCCAGCACCACGTCCTGGAGCTTCGCCTTCTTGTCTGGCCCACCGTCGGACAGCGCAACGGTCGCCGAATCAGTATCGACCAAGCTGCGCGCCGACAAGCCGTCTTTGTACCTGCCACATCCACGATTAGGTGATGTTAGTTTAGTTAGTAAGGATGAGGACGGGCACGCGGCGGCGTCAACGTCGACAGCCATGGTGTCGCCCATGGTTCTCGCTCGGCTTGCTCTGTTTCTTGCAGCGCGCGGCGAGGTGGGGCGGATAGCTACGGTTGCATGCTTATAAGACCACGGCACGTACGTACGTTTCCTTGATTTGCGCGCTGTGATGGCGCCATCACAGATTCACGGCTCAAGGCAAGCAAAATAAAATTTTCTTTTCTTCTATCCAAATTTTACATAATCTTCTACAGATATATCAATTTGCAATCAATTATCAAATTGTGGTATGATACACTACTACATTCCTTTTCTTCTGTCCAAATTTTATGTAATCTTCTATAGAGATATCAATTTCCAATCAATTATCAAATCGTGATATGATTCACTACTACTTTCCTTTTTTTCAATAGAGATATCAATTTCCAATCAATTATCAAATCGTGATATGATACACTACTACTTTCCTTTTAAATTTTACGTAATCTTCTATAGAGATATCAATTTCCAATCAATTATCAAATCGTGATATGATACACTACTACTTTCCTTTCAAATCGTGGAGAACGGACCACCGCCACCAACTGGTAATTAGAAGTAGTAGAGATATGCCTTTTTCATAATGTGATTTATCATGTATTTATGTTTTACAGATTTGCTAAGTAATACTTCCCTAACACTTTTGTGGTTCCTGCCAAATTTCTCGTGGGTGACAAAGGGTTGAACCTCATTACAAGTGTTAATGAGTTGTCAGAAGCACAGTCTCTTGAAAGATCACACAAGCGAGAGGTAGATGTTCACCGTTTGACGTGGTAATTTCTTGTCCTTGAGAGCTACTCCCTGCTGTCCTCAAATTTTTAAAACTTTAGCTATCGATATTTTTTAAAATATTTAGATTAAATACATGAAAATCATATGTATAGATTTATCCCAAAAAGTGCTTTCACAGTATATAACTTTATTAGGTGTTATAACTATATTACAATAGAAATTAGTGGTCAGAATTGCGTTTTAGGACTATGTCAATGTCTAAAACGATATGTATTTGTGACTAGAGGAGTATAAAACTTCAATGCTTTTTTTAAAAAATAAATCAAGCAATAAAAGGCTAACAAGAGTTGACAAAAGTGCTATAGATGGAAGATTTGTGCCCTACCTATGGTACTGGGCGGAGGTAAGAAAATTTTATGGTATTAATTGGTAGCAAGGCCAATTATGTGCTATAGATTAAATTTTCTCTTATTTTTCCCACTCCATTTCTCACAAGATACCTATCATTTCATCTGATCGACAATTAAGACTCTATTTGGCAGAGTTCCAAATTCCAGCTCCATCTCAGATCTAAAACTTGTAAACTAAAATAAAATGAATTAAGTTTATATTTTTAGTCTAAAATATAAACAAGATGACTCACCTAAACACTCTTAATATACCCACAGCTCCAGCTCTACGGATCTAGTAGAGTTACGAATACCAGATCCGTAGATCTGGTGAAGCTGGAGTTATACCAAACACACAGCCTAACTTTGACGCTTGTGTCTCTCAAAAAAAAAACTTTGATGCTTGTGATCTAAAATCTAGAGCAGAGAGATTGTAATTAGCTAGACACCTAAACATTAGTCAATCGCTCGAGATTTGGCGCGGTCTAGTATTCAATGAGAGGAGGCCGACCGAACCCGCTGTCTTAGCTCTTCAAACGCGCGCATTGTTTCGCAGTCAAGTCCTCCCGCGAACTACACAGTGCAAGCAAGGAAAGGAAGCAAATTAACATCTCATCCATATATTTGGTCTCTGCTACGCATGTAGTGTATATAGAATGTACCTGGTGAACCCTATATGTGAAACGCACACTCTGAGCAACCAGAGCAGCCGCGTTCCCTGTATCCCTATCGAGCTCCTTTAGGGCTCTCTTCATGTACACTTTTGCAAGCTTCACTGATGCCAACCTCATCTGCAAGCAACAAGAAACAATTCCAGGCAAGCTTAACTATATAGTTAACGTTGATGCACGCTGGCCTCTGCATTAGCATCACAGAGAAACTGACTACCTTTGAAGCAATCCCTGAATCAAGCATCCAGTCAGTTGGAATTCTAAGTTCTTTGTAGGACGGCATGGCCGAGCTCCTCAGGTTCACCAATCTGTTCATGCTCTTCTCCAATCTGACAGCCATGAAACAGGCACGGTAATTAAGTTGCAGCCAGGGAAGGGCTAGTGTCATTTGTCAAGTCAATTGCTGTAGACAATTTTTTTGAGTTTGGATTTGGTCACTGATGTTGTCATACGTACTTATCTAGCAAGCTTGATGTCTTCTTCAGAGTAGCCTCACACGAAGTAGGGCTGCCATCATCATTCAAGGAAGAGATCTCTGTTAGAACATGATTGAGATCCCGGTATTCAAACGCTGCTTCTCGGAGTGCATCGGCTTTTCTCTCCGGCCAGCTGAAGTGCTTCAAGACGGCTATCTCATCGGACTGATTTTTTTAACACAACCCAGATCAGTAACCGTCTCACCAACTGAAGAATAACGCTTGAGATTTTAAACAGGATTTTTTAAAAAAAAAATTACTGTCTGCAGGTTGCTTACACACAAGTATGTAAGAAGGATGGTTGCCCTCTATAAGCCCAACTAGACAAAGAGCGATGGAAATGGAACGAAAATGGACATTTTTCTGTGCTTAGTTACCAAAGTTGAAAGTTGTTGATCTAGCCAATCCACAAAGGTCAGTACTTGCTCCACATCGGTGTAAGTAGTATTGTGGACTTTCTTGATGAGATCATTGATGAACTCTCCTTTTGTTTCGACATCCGCTTTTATCTGAGCGAGAAAAAAAAGAAGGAAATGCATTTAGTAAAAAAAAAATTAAGTCACTTTATTTCATCCCAGAGTCGTTTCAGGAACGGAGTGGGGTGATACTGACCGCTAACAAGTGCGTGGAGCGGTTCTGTAGCTCGCCAACAATGCTGTTGTGGTGAGAGGCACTGACCGCAGCGGTTCTCTTGGCGTCACGCTTGGCCAGCGAGTTGTACATCTCCACCAACGCGGTTGCCTTGTTCACCGCCCTTATCCTAGAAGGGCCTTGCTGCGGCGGTGGAGGCGGCGGTACTGGTACTGGGACTCCTCTTCCGGGAATTCTATTAGGCGGTGGCGGTGGCGGTGAGGGGAGCTTTGGAGGTTGTGGTTTGGTGCTTGCAATATTACCCCTACCGGTGACCTCCTTTTGGCTGCCTTGTTGTGACAGATCGCTGATGATGGTCTTTGCCTGCTCAATTGAGAATGGAAATCATCCGCTATTTGTTAGCCGCTCGCACGCAGTCTTGCAGTCGACAATGAAAGTGGGACAGCTCTTGCAGATCAATGCAGGTTGCAGTCAAATTTGGGGGAGATGGGAGAAAAGAAGGCCGAAAAGACTGCATAGCAAACAAGTTGTGCTGAAAGGAGGGATGGTATGGATATGGATGCAGCTAATCTAACTTACCTGGCTGTCGTGCTGCTGCTTCTGGAGTTGGGCGATGGTGCAGTGCGCAAGAGTGAGCTGGTGCGCGAGGCCGCTCTTGTGGCGCTCCAGCTCCGTGTTGAGGCGCAGCAGCCTCTCCACCTCCCTCCTCAGGGCCTCCACCTCCCCGCGCAGACACCGCATCTCCTCCACTTCCTCCTCGTTGTTGTGCTTCTTGTTGGCTGCAGCCTGCTTGTCCTGCGAATGCCTCCTTGCAGCCATCTCCTCCTTGCTGCTCACCTTCACAAGCCTCTTCACTATAGGAGCTGTAGTAGGAGGAGCGGTCATGGTTGGCCTGGCCTTCACCCCTTGGGCTTGGGCTCCAGCCGGACGAGAAGAACCTTCCTTCACGGGTGCTGCTGCTCTTGAAACCACCGAAGGCGAGGAGACCCTGCCGCCATGGCCGTTGCTCAACAATTGTTGCTTCATTGTCCTTGTGAATCAAAGGAGGAGAAGAGTGGGGGACTGATCGCTGTTGACACAAAGGCAAGTGCAGTCTAGTGTTAGTTGCTGCGATCTGAACCGAATCAGTGTGAAGGATTAAGGTGATGCCTTGGTGGTTGGCATGCATGTGCTGTGGAATCAACAGCGCAGCACAGCACAACAAAGCTGCTTGTTGACTGCACGCAAATTATCAAATGTCAATTGCAGTTAGAATTAACAAGCGAGGAGACGGCACCAGAAAGACGAGTGAACTTTCCCCCCATTCCTTTGCTACTAATAATATGTAATGTTGATGTACTGGAGAGAGCATGCATACTGTGAGCTGCCTATTCCATAAGACTGAGGTTAGACCTGTCCAAACGGGCCGGGCCAAATGGGCTGGCACGGGCCCGTTACTGTGGGCACGGCCCGGGCACGGCACGGCCCGGGCACGGCACGGCCCAGCGCTAAACGGGCACGGCACGGCCCGGCGCTAAGCGGGCCGTCTTGATGGCCCAAATCATCGTCGCCGTATTTGGGCCGGGGGCGACGGCGCACGGCCCGCTTACTGGCGGGCCCGACACGACACGGCACGGTCCGCCCGTTTAAAAAATAGCCGTTTATAGCCGTTGCAGATTTAAAAATTCGAAAAAATTGAAAAATCCTGAATTTTTCCTATAAATAGGTGGTGCCCCTCCTCATTTCTACACCAACAAACCTTGTATTCTCTTCTAATCATTCTCTTGTGGAAATTCTTTTGCTCTTAGTGGTAATTTGGCAAAATTAAAAATAGTTTTGTCAAAAATCCAAATTCGACTTCACAAGAAATCAAGGTGATAATTGTGATTTATTATTTTATTTTGTTAGTATTTTAAATCATATTTTAGTATTAATAGCGTCATTATTTCTTGTAGTTTGCTTTATGGAGCAGGGATTTTCCGTCGTTCGACTTACGATTTGGTATTTCACTCGATGAGCTTCTTGCATCATATGTAGAAGAAGCTGCAGGAGTGTGCCATCTTCGGGCTCTACAAGTGCTCTGCGTCGACAAGCACCGGGCGAAAAGAGCAAGACGCATACATCGAGTGCAGGAAGATTTCGACCGATTTTTGAGATATCAAGCGGCGTCCAAATCGGGTATCTTTGTTTGTAAATATTGCAAGCATAAATTAAGCTGCGAAATCTTGGTGGAGCAGGGCACTTGAAGAGGCATCTTGACGTTGTAGAAAAAAGCGGGAATGGTTTCGAGGCGACGCATCTGCGGTACAACCCCGATGCGATGCGAATCGGGACTACAATCTGAGGTAGCAGTGAATCTCTTTGTCGTTTAATCGCTTCTCAAGATCTTCCTTTAAACTTTGGTGAGTCATTGCGTTTGAAAACTTTATTAGGACCGCTCATAATCCTAGATTTTCTGCGGTTTCTAGGCAGACAACAACTAGAGATTTGATTAAATATTATAATAATTGTCGCAATAAGCTAAAAGAAAAATTTAGTACTGCATTTTTTACGTGTCTTTGATATCGATATATGGAGTGGTAGAGCTAAAGAGGATTACCTTAGTGTAGTTGCTCATTATGTAGCGATGATCGGCAACTAGAAAAGAGAATTATAGGATTCAAATTAATTGATGTAGCACATCTTGGTGAAAATATTCTTGATTGTATTGTAAAAGTTGTGGAAGATTTTGGACTTAATGATAAGATTTTTGCAATAACATTAGATAATGCTTCCGCAAATACTTCTGCCATGAACATACTTACTCCGCTTTTCAATTCATATGATGAATCTTTCTTATTACATCAGCGTTGTGCTTGCCATATTATTAATCTTATAGTTAAATCTGGTTTAAAGAGGTTAAATCAGTATATTAAACATTTTCGTACTGCAATATCTTTCTTAACTCATTCTAATCAACGAGTAGCAGCATATAAAACTTATTGTATTGCAATGAATGTACGTCCGCGTAAGTTTGGTTTGGATATGCCTGTTAGATGGAACTCTACTTACTTGATGCTTAAGAATGTCATACCATATGAGAGCATATTTTCTGTTTTTATTAACACGCACTATCGTACACGGGATGGTCAACCGGTACTCACAACGCAACATTGGTATGTTGCTAAATACTTGCTTTCATTTTTAGAACTTTTTTTTGATTCCACTGTTGCTTTATCTGGAGTTTATTATTCAACCTCTTCTTTAATTGTGCATCATATTTTAGAAATTGCTACCCACTTAAAGAGCCACGAAAATGATAATATATTGCGGGAAGTGTTTATGCTATGAAAACTAAATTTTTAAAATATTGGCAAGAAATTCCTATGTTATATGCATTTGCATTTATTTTAGATCCTAGAGCTAAAATTAGGGATTGATAATGTTCTCTCACTTCTAAGTGATGCGGTAGGTCTTGATTATTCTAGTTATTTTTCAACCGTCAGTGCTAACTTAATCAAGTTTATGATAAGTACGATCGGAAGTTTCTTTGGAGTTCGCATGCGCGACCTCCACCAAACACCACAATAGGTAAGAAGAAAACCGCGTGGGAAAGATATAGAGTGCAGGTGGCTCTTCCTCAAGGAGTTCAACTACATCAACGACAAGTGCGGACACATCAAGTGGTGGGGAGCTAGCTGCCTATCTCAACAACGACACTGTCAACTACCAAGAGAAGGAAGAGGAGGACTTCAACATTTTGCAGTGGTGGCACGAGCACAAGATAACATATCCGGTGCTTTCCATACTAGCACGGGATGTGTTAACAGTTCCTGTCTCCACGATTTCTTTGGAGTCTGCTTTCAGTCTATCCGGAAGAATAATCGAGGAGAGAAGAGCAAGTCTGACTAGTGAGATGGTGGAAATACTTCTCCTTTGTGAAAGATTGGGAACAAGTCGATCAACGAGCTCAACATTTGCAGAAAATCTTGAAATTTGGCGGAGACGTTGAAAATCTTTATCTAGATAATGAGGAGGAATAAATGTAATCTTCACTTTTTTATTGTTTCACTGAGCTATAGGCCGTACTCTTTTTTCTTTGCCAAGGTTTTCTCGTGTTGAGTTTTTACTTGGCAAAGTTTTTAACGAGACAGCCAAACATCAATAAAGCTCATTATTTAATTCAAATTATTTGTCTTATTTTAGAATTTATCTTGTATTTTAGCTTTTTCTTAATTTATATATATATTTAAAAAGTTTTTATTCAACATTCGAGTTTTTCTAATTATTCTAAATTTTCCTATTTTTCTGATTTTTTTCATATTTTTACCATATTTTATCTATTTTTCTATTTTTTTTTCAAATTTCTGGGCTAAGCAGGCTGTCGGCCCGGCCGGCCGCTTGGTTATGAAGGACCGGGCCGACACGCAAGACGGCCGAGGCTCAAGCGGGCGTGCTGGGCGGAGGTTCGCACGTGGGCGAAGACGCGACGCCCGCCGTTCTGAGCCGGTCTAAGCGGTCGTGTCCATTTTTAAACGGGCCGTGCCGTGCCGGGTGGCCCGTTTGGACAGCTCTAACTGAGGTGAGGTGAGGTGAGGACCGTGAGAAAGCAACAGCCTGCTGATGTGATGGCTATTAATTATTACTAATATTGTGGTCATGCCATGTTAGGTGGGTGAGGTTTGTTGCCTGGCCATGGGCTGCTGAACAAGAACATCGATCTTTATCTCTCTGCCTCCCTTACATTCTTACTAGTAGTACTACTACTGCTGGAGGGGAGGGGCTGCTTCAGCTGAGCATGGCATGAGAGGACAGAACAGCAAAGCAGACCAGGGGACTATTAATTGTTGTTAACCAACAGGCCAACACACTACACTGATGCATCACAATATGAGATCTACTCTGCTCTGCATGTCAAACGGTAATTACCCTCCCAATCCAATATTTATGTAATTGCCATCAAGTAACTTCAACAAGTGGAATACAAACCCAATTAAGCAAAGGAAGCAATGCCTTCTGGTGTATGTAGGGTTATAATTCTACAATCATGCAGCATTTCATGACTTCGTATTTACTTGCATCCGGCTTATGCATTGCTACGTCTTGTAATCTTATCATATGCAAAAGAAAAAAAATGCAGACTGCAGAAGAAAAGGCAGAAATAAACAATTAGCTGACCAATTATATTTAGTTGGGGGCTTGGGGCAGGCAGCTGACACAAGGCCGGAGTAGCTCTAGCCGGGAGACTATGTATACTTCTAGACCATGTGAGAACCAACTAACTAGCTAGGTGTACATATTATAATAACCGAATTCTGAATTTAGTAGTGGTCTAATAGTTAAAGAGATCATATATTCAGATGGTGCACACAGTAAGGAAAATAAAACAAATGAAAACGAAGGAGAACGTAGCCAAAGTTTAGCTTAAAACTATGGAAATGTCTAGCCTTCATCCGGATGTTTTGTTTCTTACAAACATCCAAATTTTAGACCTTTAGATCAAAGTATTAAGCCATCCATCAAAATACAATCCCATCTCCCTTCATATCTTACGGATCTCACCGCAGATCCAATGCTCCAAAATTTGGATGTTTCTTTGCTAAGAAAACATCCGGATGATGTTTAGCCTTCATCCGGATGTTTTGTTTCTTACAAACATCCAAATTTTAGACTTTTAGATCAAAGTATCAAGCCATCCATCAAAATACAATTCCACCTCCCTTCATATCTTACGGATCTCACCGTAGATCTAATGCTTCAAAATTTGAATGTTTCTTTGCTAAGAAAACATCCGGATGATGTTTATCAAAACCCTAAAACTATAGCAGTGACCAAAGAAAAACCAAAAATGATAAGTGCTTCGTGAGCATTGAACAAGAACTGCTTTATCTATTCCCTGATATGTACAATTTTTGTCGTGCTACAGATACTAACATGATATTAATCCTAAATATGATGGCAAAGATAGTTTCTTGCCGCAACATTTGTTCTACTTCCTGTGCTACCGTTTTTCTCGCCTTAGTACTATTAGCTACAACAATAGCTGCAGTATTTCCACAGTTTTTTGAACAGTTCTCAAAAGATTCTTGTCCCTTCGATTTTGATTGAAAGGTTAGTAGAACAACCGAAAAAATTGTAGTTATACCACCAACCGCACATGAACCATTTCCATTTACCTACACGTTATGCAATCTATTAAGTGGCATTACTCATTGGTTCTTATCTCCCTTGTGAATTCTTGATTGATCTATATGCGCCGCGCATGAGCTCTTCTCAGGCTTCCTGCCAAAAGGCCTTCATACCCCTAGACACTATTTAGCTGCTGATCGACAAATCACTTCACTTCACTATATTTATGGATAGATGTCACAGCCTGCGTTGCTGATATATGCTTTTGCATTCCAACTAGCGAAACCTACTTGAATTATAGAACACAACACACGCAGAAATTAAGCTAATTGATTAGGTTGGTGGCAACTGAATAGTGGTTTTGATTGCAATCATTGGGCTCTTCCTTGATAGTTGACAACTGACTCATTCTAGTTAGTTTTGTACTTTAAGCAATGGCATAATCAGGAAGCATGGTAGATACACCAACCCCACGCACCATACTAAATCCAAGCTAACTGTGCAAAGTGGCAACGAAAGAAGAAACAAAAATTCATCCTCCAAACAAAAAGTCAGTGCGAAGTGGCAACCCCATGATAGACCTAACTGAAGAGAGCACCAACATAAATTAACATCAGTGCGAAGTGGCAAAAAATAAGAAATAAAGCATCCAAAGAGGATCACAACCAAGTAATTCATCCTCCAAATAAAAAGCAGAATCAGTGAGGCAAAAAAAAAGCTCACAAGAGATCATTCATAATATTTCCTGCAAAAATGTAGGAGGGACAAAAGGATGCACCTGGTTTTGCAGAATGCAAGAGACAAGCAGCTCCAAAGGAAATTAATCTGAGACCAGAACAGTGAACTGCTGCTACTTATAGCTGCCAAGAACAAGCTAATGGGCACATTGGGCTGTCGGAAAGTAGGTGTGACATTTGGATCAAACTGAGGCCCATCAATTCAATGCCGCAATCATATATATGTATAAATGAAAATTGTGCAGCTAGCTAGCTCTTGGTGGAATGTCTCAACAGTCCTCCCTTCACATCACTGAACTACCAGCCCAACGAAAGCTACCAAAAGTGCAGAGCAGTCTTATGTGTCAATACACAGATTCTTCAACTAGTAATCCACTACTTTTCTTGAGAAATGGTACAATATTCCATGTGTTAAAAACAATGCATGGGCTGGTCTTTAATTTGTTCTAGATAACCTGATTTTGAAGTTGTTGTTAGAAATGACATGAGTGTTCAAGATCGATCACCTAAACTTTCAGATGGTACAGCTTCTTAGATTTTCCTATCCAATTGATGTCCAATCAAATATTAATTTGTTTGATAGAAACTTATAATACTAGACTTCTTCCTACATGGAATAACCTAATGTGCACAGTGGTTTTGTACAACATATATCAGCACACTTTTATCTGATGTCATGAAATTGCTGGGCCTGGTCACATGTTGGGCTATCAACTCAATAGCATATCTAATGTGAGTATCAAGTTGTACCTTTCCAGCATAACTACATAGTTCCACATAGTTGTTACAACACTGATGACTAGTTCTAGATCATTATTTGGAATTCTTCCTCATATCTAACTATGGTAGTTCTCGATAAAAAAATTTTGGAAATGATATTGGTATATAACAGGCCGTAGGGCAACCTTTCATCTTCATTTAAAAAGAATAATTGGCTCTTATTTATCACGGTGTTCATACTCTCAGAGTATCACCAGAATCGCATAAATTTCAGTTTCATTTTTTATGATGTCAAGCCAATGCGAGAAGTGTTGATGTTGAGAGTACTATAGCTAGCTTGTTTCTCTGGATGTTTGGCAAGAGTAATAGTTACTTGTGGATATAAAAGGAAGAAGGAAGCAAAACCAAACAGCATATTCGTGTGGAAAACAATGTCTAGGATTGTTGGGGTATCATCTTTCAGAGCTGAACTGCTAAGTAGGTGTGGTGAGTGGAGCAACTAAGCAAGTGCAAGCAAAAATGAGGGAGTGGGCGTGGTATTAGGTGGTGAAGGCTTTTCAATCGCTTTGGAACATTCTCCACAGCTAGTCCTGGGAAAGCAGCAAAAGTGCACACATATGCAAGTCTAAATATAATTTATACCATACCACTCCATTCGTTGTCACTTTAGAAAATACCGTTCGTTATCTCAATAACATGTAGGTTCAAAGGCTACATAACATTAAAACATCAAGTTATATTTCTTGAAGTGCCACTAATCTACTTGCAAACGCGCATTAGCACTCCTGTACATGCGCACACAGCCACACACACTCTCTCTCTAGAAAACTAGGCGATGATAGGTGGCCTTGTTGCTCTGCCTGTAACCATCGCGTGGCTTCCCCCTCCTCTCCAAAACACCAGCCTCAACCCCACCTAGAGATGGCCAAACGGGCCGGTCCGAGGCATGACATTGTTGGCCCGGCCCAAGCACGACACGGCCCAGTCGTAAATGGGTCGTGCCGGCACAGTCCACGAGCCCATGCTGTGCTTGGGCCGGCACTCCGGCACGACGGGCCGGCACGGCATGGCCCGTGAGCAGTCCAACACGTTTAAGGGAGGCACGACCCGTTTAGCTCGTTTAGTTTGAAAAATATCCATTTTATAACCGTTGGAGGATTAAAAAATTTAAAAAAAATTCTACATACTTCGAATTTTTCTAATTATTCTAAATTTTTCATACTTTTTCTACTTTTCTCATTTTTTCTGGGTTTTTTTTGAATTTTTTGGCACTAACGGGCTACCAGGCCGACCCGGCCCGTTAGGCCCGCAAAGGACCGAACCAGTACGGCACGGCCCATTAGCCTCATGAGCCGTGCCTAGACCGGCACCCCGGCACGTGGGCCGACACGGCGCGACCCATTTAGTAGCCGTGCCTAAACGGACAGTACCGTCCGTTTAACGGGCCAGGCCGTGCCGTGTCGTCCGTTTGGCCCTCTCTACCCCCACCCCTCACAACTGCTTCACCATATCCTCTTCCTCCATTTGTTGTTCCGATCTCCCTTTCCTCTTCCTCGCACGTCACTTCCCCAATCTATTTTATCCCGATGCTTGCATGGGGAATGGGTGGATGCTAGAGTGGCGAGCACGCGAGTTAAGACACAACCCTTCTCTCCACCTTGTCTAATATGGAATTCGAGGCCAACAAGGAGAAGGAAGGCTCCTGCTGCTCGGATTCACGTGCGTCCATGCTAGAGATGGATAAGACGATGAGGATCTAAGGCCCGGTGTTGTTTTTTGGCACGAATCGACAGCAGTGAGCTCAACCGAAGCTGAGGCTCGAATGGAACTAACCTACCGTGACGGCATCGTGGTCAAAGCGGACAGCCAACATCAGCAGCATGGAAAAAGAATCCACTGTGGTATGTCGTCGAACCCTTCCCACCGTGCTCCACTTCCCTTCATCTTGACAGAAAGCTTGTACTTTTTTTCTTTTTTAATTTCCTACAAGGAAGATAAGCTGTAATCCCTGATACTTTATTTTTCCTCTTTCCTTCCTTCCCACTACTTGTTTGTTGTAATGTCCTATTGATGGTGCCATTTGCCAAATAAATTAAATATTTCTATTTGGAATGGTATCCGAGCCGAATGAATGAATTATGTCTTACCATATATCATCATCTTGTTCATTTTTCAATTTGGCTTTGGAGATTGGTAGGACAGGTTGCAAACAGAACCAACGATGGAAGCACAAACCAATTTGAACTCATGGTTCATGATCTTGGAGGAGGAAAACCTAAAGCTTCTTCAGTGTAGTTTACATATTGCAGTACTACAGGTTTGCTTCTATGTAATTCATCACATAACGTTGGAGAGCACCAAACGAAGTTCATCCATGGACTGTTGGGTGAGCTATCCTGTATATACATTTTGGTTGTACTGTGATAGTTACATTGTAGTTGATGATGCCTATACTAGAGACATCTGCTGTTGAATTAGTGTTGTGTAGTGGTATCATTGTTAAAGAGTTTTTTTAGATATCCGAGTATGACATTTGTTCTCTCAATTTAAGGAACTGTATTGTGAAGGGTGTTATGGCCTGGATAGAGCATATAAAATGTACACGGTGATTGCAGTGTAAAGTTCAATTATCCAAACTTTTATTTATTGATGACATGATTTTCTTTTCACCTAAAGCTAATGTTCAAATGTTGCTATGGATTCCTAGACAGGTATAGGTATGTGGTCTAATATTGTCAGAAAAGAGGGTGTGGTCAATGGTGAGGGTGAGGATCAACGATTCCTGGAGCTATGGAAGGCAGAGCTTGCTAGCAATGTGGTTGCAGCGTGCTCTAACATGGCTGATACCAGGCATGATGGATCATTTGATTGGCTGATACCAGGCATGATGGATCATTTGATGTCAGGTGTTCAACAATGGCAAAGAGAGCATTGTGGAAGCTGGCCAGGTGGCAAGGCTGCGAGGTGCCGACAAGATCAAACCCGACTAGATAGGCCGATAAATTTATTTTTCTAGATGCAGGTAGCTTTGAAATAATTAACTTTAGGTTCATCTCTCCTGTGAGATCAATCTATATATTTTTCCTCATTTGGATGGTTGGAACGATGTGTGGTATGAAATCATGTGCTGAAAAATTGGCTTAGAATTGAATTTGCAAAATATGCTGAAAAATTAGCTCAGAATTGATTTTCAATGTGGGAGGTTCTACCGGACCAATGGGCGGTATTTTTTTTCCAGTACGTGTGTTTTTCTGGTTTTCGGACGAGAGGTAGTACCGGCCATCACGATTTTTGCGCGGATTGTTTGATTTCATGCAATCCTCGTGTGAGTAATTGCATGGACTGATGTTGAGTCAAGTCGTGAACTTGTACTCAGAATTGTTTCTTGTTTGTTCATATGCAGGTGTTGCTCGAGGGCGAACAAGGTCGATGATGGGACTGGAAATAGGTTCGTAGAGGAACTGAGGTTCGAGATTAAGTTCAACGAGGAATCGAGGTCCTAGTGGTCGAGGATGTCATATGGGACGTTCAGGCTAGAGAACGGTGCACATGGAGGCTGGTTAGTCACGTGAGTGCGGTAGGTGGGTTGTACACGTGCATTTGTAATCATTTGGGACATTTTGCATGTATTGGGTTAGGTGGACATGCATGTGAACTGTTGCTCATTATAAATAGGAGAGAGATGTCTTCTATTTATGTAGAGAGAGTTATTTTTAGAATTATACTCTTTTTATTTTGGAGTACTGTATACAAACACAGAAAGAAAATAAAAAATCCCAATTTCCTCAGCCTCCTGAGGCACGAACCTAGCGAGTGTCTCCACATAGCTACAGTACAGTGACACTACAGTGGTTTCGCATTGCTATAGTACTTCGCTACAGTGATTGCGCTTTGCTGTTCATCCACTTTTTGCTATGGCGATCTGTTTTGTTGTTCTCTGCGTTCTCGCCTGGTTTTGGTTCTTATAGATTGTTTCATTGTCTGTCTTGATTCAACGAGCTTAATCTTTATTTGTTCCATCCAAAACCTTCCTAGGGCATCAACTTAGAGTTCCTGAAAGTTTCATTGGCTAATCTTTTGTAGATTTTGATTAATCTCGAAATTAGGGTTAGGTCAATTCTCGTCAAAATCTGTTTCAGTAAGCTTTCGGGGTGTATAACTTTTGATCCTTAGATCTGATTGCGCTGATTCTTTTTTTTAGATTCGTATTGGAATCTAGTTTCTACCGTTCAAATTTCAGGTCAATCCTTAGTTGGATCTCCGAGAATATATGTTTTAGTGATCATGTCTTACTCTATTTTGTCGAATCCGAATCAGGCAATTTGAGTCTGAATTGGGATGTTTCAAAAATCATCAAAAATTTGATTTTAGCTTCCGCGCAATCATTCACCCCCCTCTCTGATTGCTAGTTTAGTGTACATCGATCCTACAAGTGGTATCAGAGCAAGGTTTTTCTAATTATTCTTAACTGGTGATTAGAATTCATATCAATGGATCGTTATTCGACAAAACCTTATGTTTTCGATAGTGTTAATTTTCAATTTTGGAAGGCCAAGATGGAGGCGTACATCCAACCTCAAGGCTTGCGATTTGGGAAAAAGTGTACAAACCATATGAAGTGCCTGAGAACAATGACATCAATGAAACCAATCGAGCACATGTGGAAGTGAATAGCAAAGCACGAAATCTGATCATCCAAGGATTGGGAAGAAGCGACTTCGACCGTGTGATTCATCTCAAGTCTGCATATGAGGTATGAAAATCTCTTTGTGATTACCATGAGGGTTCTAACACTGTCAAAGAGGTTCGTTAGGATATACTAGTCATGTGCCCGTGCGTTGCAACGAAAACTCAATTGCGACAAAAAAATCATTTGCAAAGAACACTAACTTTAGTTATGTTTCAATAGTAGGAAAGGCTTATTCCTCCGTAAAAATTTGACTATCGGGTTAAATCCTCTTCCATCTCAGCTGTTCATGTCAGATCCAATGAATCAAATACTCTGGAGGAGAACGGACGACCACCACCAACTCCTAATTAGAATTAGTAGAGATAGAGAGATATCAATCCTTATCATTGAATGAGGAGAAAGTCATTGCCTTCCTCTTGTAGGAAATCCTCTTGCACGTAGCCTCTTTCTGTGTCTCCACTACCGACCGGCCTGTCCTCCTGGAGATGAGAGTGGGTGTCCTCTAATAGGGGGTAGATGAAAGCAGAAGGCAGCGTACATAGGCGGATGGAAGGCAAGTCTCCCCGACATCTTCATGATTGGCACGTGATTTAGTTACGTGATTCTTTCCTTTTAATCTATGCATTTTCAGATATGATGAGATAGAATTCCCGTATTATGAGATATGGTGAGTATATCCTTCTATCCAAGCCGGACATGATGAGAAAATCCTTCCATATATGAATAACATCCTTCCATAGTAAAGACATGTGAATAGAGATATGCTAAAATAATATTTTTATTCAAAAAAGATATGATAAAATCCTTTCATCTAAGATATGATTAAATCATCTTCTATCTCATCCGTTCATATCAAATCCAATGAATTAGATACTCTGGAGGAGAACGGACCACTGCCACCAACTCCTAATTAGAAGTAGTAGAGATATAAGAAAGAATATATACGATTTGAGATGAAAACTGGTGAGTCGCTAGATGATTTCTTTGCACGTTTCAATAAGATTCTTAGCAATTTACGTGCTATTGGGGTTAGCTATGACGATGATGCTAATGCTAGACAATTGCTTGGTGCGTTAGACATGTCTATTTGGGAGATGAAAGTTACATCTATTAGAGAATCAATTGTCATGAGTACACTTACTTTAGATGTTCTTTTCTCTAAATTAGAAACTCATGAATTAGATGTTCTTGCTAGGAAGAATGATCATAAATCAATTGCTTTGACCTCCCAACCTATATGTCTCATAATAATGCTTCTTCAAGTTTTACTTTGTCTTCCTTGTCTTCACTAACCGATGAACAGATTGAGGAATTTCCAGAAGAAGACTTGGCACTACTCTCCTCACGCTTTAACAAAGCCTTGCAGAATGTGCGAATGAGGAAGAGAATTGGTGGTGGTACCCCAAAACGCTATGAATACGGTGATCCCAACCACATTCGTCCAAATTATCCTAAATTTGCACGTAAATCTTCAAAGGAGGAGAAGGACAAGGACAAGAGGAAGGAGAAGAAGAAGACTACCACAAGTAGTAGCAAGAAGAGAAGCTTTATGAATCGCAAAGTTGTCCACCGAGTTCTTTCCGCTCTTGAACAAGTCAATTTGAGCGATGTGGATTCGGAGAGCAGCGAGGACGATGCAACTCCAAGCAAGCATGATTTGACGGGTTTGTGTCTCATGGCTAAAAGCAATGATAGCTTCACCGAGGACAATCACGACATCAACTTCAATGAGGTAGAACCTTCTTACGATGAATTAGCTATTGTTGTTGCTCGTCTTGGTAAATTGCTTGATAAATGCGACAAGAAAATTAAGAAACATGATGTTCTTGTGGAATCTTTGAATGCTGAAATTGCTAGACTTAAATCTTTGATTCCTGATGATGATGCTTGTAAATCATGTGACTTAATTTACAATGAGCTTACTTCATTTAGAAAAGAACATGCTTATTTGCTAGAGCAAGTTAAGAAAAATGAGAAACATGTTAAAAATGCTAGCTATCCAACTATTGATATGCATGATTCAACTCCATGTTCTAAGTGTTCCACACTAGAATTGAAGTTGCATGATGCAAATGATAGGTTTCTCAAATGACAGATGCTTTGCTCACACATGAGGTTCTTTCATCCTCAACTTGTCGCAAGTAAAAAAGAAAAGTGGACGTTCCCTGTAATAATTGTTTAACTGTTTCTCGAAAGGTTGATTACATAGAAAAATCTTTAGAACGTTTCACTAAAGGAAAGAAAAACCTAAACATGATTTTGGATTAATCAAGGGTTAGCACTCATAACAAAGGTTTAGGTTTTGATTATTATGCTTATCATAAATCACATGCTCCCACTGTTGTTAAGGCACTTGAAAGTGGAAAATTTAAAATTGTCAATGAGCCTAAGAAAACTATTTTTAAGTCTACTGGAGTTGTATCTTCTACTATGATGAATGCAAATGTTGCTTTTACTTCTAAAGCTAGACATCGTGTTAAGTACACTTGCACTCATTGTGATAGAGATGGACATTTAGTAGATTTTTGTTTTAGACTAGCTAAACAATAAAGGAGAGAAAGGTTTAATGTTAGATCTAATTTCAGAAAGGAACACTTTACTCCTCATTTTGTGCCTAGGGTAAGACAAACAGTTTTTGTTGCTAGAAACACGGGTAAAGGCAAATCTGATTTTGTGCATAAAAATACTCGTGTTGTTCCTACTATTGTGCGTCGGGTGTCTCAGTAATGGATTCCTAAACATCTTATTACTAACCCCAGTACTGAGGCCTCGACATTTTCTGCTTTTATGTAGGCTTCTCGCTCGAGGAAGGAGAACATATGGATAGTGGATTCCGGATGCTCACGCCACATGTCCGGTAATAAAAATTGGTTCTCCTCCCTCACTCATGCGTCTCATGATGAAAGTGTTACTTTTGAAGATGCTTCTTCCACTTCTGTTGTGGCAAAAGGTATAGTGCAGGTAAATGACAAGTTTATGTTTAAAGATGTGGCTCTTGTTGAAAACTTGAATTATAACCTGCTTTCTGTCTCTCAAATGATTGATGAAGATCTCGAAGTGTTTCAAGAAAAATGAATGCAAAGTTTTAGATGCTTCAGGTGATCTTGTGTTCAGGATTTCATGCTTTGGAAGAGTATTTCAAGCTGATTTTGATGTATCACTTTCTGCTAAGCATAGGTGTCTAATTGCCAATATTTCTAAAGATTTATTCTTTTGGCATCGTAGACTTGGTCACGTTGGCTTTGATCATCTTACTCGTGTTAGTGGTTTTGACCTCATACGTGGTTTGCCTAAGCTTAAGAGTAATAACGATTTAGTGTGCTCTTCTTGTAGATATGGTAAGATGATTGCAGGTTCACTTTTGTACTTCACTGCATCAAGGCCGGATATACAATTTGCTGTGTGCTCGTTTTCAAGCTTCCCCATGTGCTTCACATCGATAAGCTATCAAGCGGATTTTCAGGTATCTCCATGGTACTAAATATTTTGGCATATGGCTTTCTGCTTCTTCATGCATTAGTTTAAGAGCATTTTCTGATGCTGATTCTGGAGGTTGTAGAATTGATAAAAAAAGTACATCTAGTTCATGTCACTTCTTGGGTAATTCTCTCATTGTATGGTCATCTAGAAAACAATCTTCTGTTGCACAATCAACTGCTGAATCTGAATGTGTGGCTACTGCTAGTTGTTGTTCTCAAATTCTTTGGATAGTAGCTATACTTAAAGATTATGGGGTTAATTTGGATAGTGTTCCTCTTTTGTGTGATAACACTAATGCAATATGCATTGCTAAGAACCCTGTGCAACAAGCTAGAACCAAACACATTGAAATAAGATTTCACTTTCTTAGAGATCATGTTGAAAAAAGGAAATATTGTGCTTCATCATGTGGATAATGAACATCAATTGGCAGACATTTTCACAAAACCTTTGTCTTCTTCTTGTTTTGCTTTTATTTAGGGAGAACTTGGGGTGGTTCACCCAATGGGTTATTTTTTAGGGAGAGTTTTTGAAAACTTTGTAATATTTTGTCAACATACTTTTTATTTTGTGTGTTTCTTAAATAAAAACAAAAAAATGGAAAAACAATGAAAAAGTAATGAGCATTGTATTTGATACACATATGTCATTTGAAGCCATGTTTATGCTACAAGGTATTTGCAACTTCATGTTTATGCATATATGGTGTAGTTTATGACATGACTATTTAAATGGAATGAAAACTTCAATTAAATCTTGTCATAGTTGAACTTTCTTAGCTATCTTGATCCTGCTCAAAAAGTGCTAAATGTGAAAGTTATCAAAATTAAGAGCTAAAAGCTCAAGAATTGATAGTTGATAGATGCAAGATCAAGAAAGTATGTACTATCGCACTTCTTCTTTACGAAACTGCTTATCATTGCACTTTGATATGAACTTGGAAGAGGTTGTGTATGACTGAAACCATGAAACCTTAAGCTTATGAAATGAGGCTTGGCATGGTTGAAAAGTAAGGCTAACGGTACATTTAATTCCTTGAAATTTTTACATTCTATTGCAATCAATTAATGAATCAGTTTTTCAAGCATAAATAAAGTACACAAAAATTCAATGTTTTTCGGTTTTGAGATTGTTGAGTAAGGGAGATCATGCTATGCAATAAATTGTTAATAGTACTTGATTTCTAGTTATACTTACTCTACATTGTCTTTGTGTAGATTTGAGGGTGCAAGTATTTTTGATAACATGGCTTGGTGATGAATTTGCAACATTTGTGGATGACTTAGAATGCTCATTACATACAAAAAAATGTCAAACTTAAAAAAACAAAAAGATTTTGTTTTTCCCTTTTTTGTATTCTTGATGAATCTATTGTCAAAGGGGGAGAATTTTATCATTGTGGAGAACTTTATATATGCTTTACACATGCACAAGTTGTATTCATTGATTCACTCACATTTTTCTTTTTAGGGGGAGATTTTTCTTATTTTCACCTACGGGAGTTTTTCACTTTGCATATTTGTCAAAGGGGGAGATTTTGTGTTGTTCAGTCTGGCTTTTGATTTTAAAACTTTTTGATTTCAAAAATTTTTCTTGTGAAGTGAATGTCAATTGCAAATGTTCAATTCTAAGTGGTGTTGCCAATGTTTTCATCAAGGGGGAGATTGTGAAATCATGTGCTGAAACATTAGCTTAGAAGTGAATTTACGAAACGTGCTGAAAAATTAGCTCAGAATTGATTTTCAATGTGGGCGGTTCTATCGGACCAATGGGCGGTAGTTATTTTCCAGTACGTGTGTTTTTCTAGTTTTCGGACGAGCGGTAGTACCGGCCATCGCGATTTTTGCGCGGATTGTTTGATTTTATGGCAATGCTCATGTGAGTAATTGCACGGATGCTCGAAATTGTTTCTTGTTTGTTCATGTGCAGGTGTTGCTCGAAGGCGAACGTGATCGATGACGGGACTGGAACTAGGTTCGTGGAGGAACTGAGGCTCGGGATTAGGTTCAGGGAGGAATCGAGATCCTAGTGGTCGAGGATGTCATGCAGGACGTTCAGGCTAGAGAACAGTACACATGAAGGCTGGTTAGTCACGTGAGTACGGCAGGTGGGCCGTACACGTGCATTTGTAATCGTTCAGGGCAGTTTGCATGTATTGGACCATGTTGGGCCAGGTGGATACGCATGCGAACTATTGCTCATTATAAATAGAAGAGAGATGTCTCCCGTTTATGTAGAGGAAGTTATTTTTAGAGTTATAGTCTTTTGTTTTAAAATGTTGTACACAAACAGAGAAAGAAAATAAAAAATACCAGTAATAAAAAAATCTCAGTTTCCTCAGCCTCCCGAGTGCACGAACCGAGCGAGTGCCTCCATGTAGCCTCAGTACCACAACACTACGCGCTGCTATATTACTTCGCTAAGTGATCGTGATTTACTGTTCATACTTTTTTTTTTCTCTGGCGATTTGTTTTGTTTGTTCTTTGCGTTCTTGCCTAATTTTGGTTCTTATAGATTATTTCATTGCCTCTCTTGATTCAACGAGTTTAATCTTGATTTGTTCCATCCAAAACCTTCCTAGGGCATCAAGTTAGAGTTCCTGAAAGTTTCATTGGCTAATTTTTTTGTAGATTTTGATTAATCTCGAAATTAGGGTTAAGTCAATTCTCGTCAAAATATGTTTCAGTAAACTTTTGTTGCCTATAACTTTTGATATGTAGATCTGATTGCGCTGATTATTTTTTTATATTTATAATGAATCTAGTTTCTACGGTTCAAATTTCAGGTCAATCCGTAGGTTGGTTCTCCAGGAATATATGTTTTAGTGATCACGTCTTACTCTGTTTTGTCGAATCCAAATCAGGCAATTTGAGTCCAAATTGGGGTGTTTCAAAATTCATCAGAAATTTGATTTTAGCTTCAGCGCAATCATTCACACCCCTCTGATTGCTAGTTTAGTGTATATCAATCCTACATGTGGTTAGGCAACCGGATCGGAGTTGCTGAAAAATTATTTTGAATTATCTGTATTAACTTGGAGGCACGTACCATGATATTTTCTCTAATCTGGATAACAATCAAAGATGTACTATTACATTATAATGCTGGATATAGAACTGATGTATGATATTGTATTATAATATTGTGAATCATTTTAACCTTATCAATCTATTTTTACGATATCTAATTCGGTTTTTTATTTATGACTAAATTTTGATTTGTAGTGCCCTATACATAAGCAGCTTGGGGACTGTAAAACAATACTTCAGTAGGGTGTGGTGCGTGCAATGCAACTTGATGCCACGATATATATATTATCATGGAAGTGTTATTCTCCGCCCGAGCGTAAAGGCGTTGGTTAGACGATCGCACCTAACCCACTCCACATGCGCCCATTTCATGTGTGGACCAAGCTAACAATTGACATAGCCAACCAATCAACAAATATGGTTACTTATTTCAACAAGAATATTTTTCCTTAATTTGGCCAAACTTTTTATTGGTAGCTCTGATTCACGAACGGTTTTCACCGGTAGCTTACTGCAACGAGAAGAACAGAATGGTATAAATCTCGCTAATAAATATCAGATGAATGAGATTTTACACCAATTTAATGCTAAATACATTACAATTTACTGGTACTGGACATATTGTTAGATTTTATTACCACACGTAGCTATGGCGCATGATGACCGTGTGATAACGGCAACACAAAAATTACCAAATTTACTGCTAAATACATTTCAATTTACTAGACGCATTGTTTGATTTTACTACCAAACTTCGCCGTGACGCATGATAGCAGTATGATAGCGGCAACACAAAATAGACCAAATCTACTGCCAAATGTATTCCAATTTTACTAGACAGAATGTTAGATTTTACTGTCGCACCTAGCCATGGCGCATGATGATTGTCTGTTATCGGCAACACAAAATAGATTAAATTTACTGTCAAATACATTCCAATTTATTGGACAAGCTATTATATTTTACTACTACACCTAGTTGGGGCGCATAGTGGCCGTGTGATAGCAACAATAAAAAATATACCAAAATTACTTCCAAATGCATTGCAATTTACTGGACCCATTGTTAGATTTTACTGTCTCACATCACCATAGCGCATGATGGCCATGTGATAGCGGCAATACAAAATAGACCAAATTTACCGTCAAATGCATGTCAATTTACTATACATGTTGTTAGATTTTACTTTCATACATAGCCATGGTGCATGATGGCCATGTGATAGTGGCAACATAAAATAGACCAAATTTACTGCAAAATACATCCCAATTTACTGGACGTGTTGTTTCATTTTATTGCCACACCTCGCCGTGGTGTATGATGGCTATGTGATAGCGTCAACATAAAATAGACCAAATTTACTACCAAATACATTCCAATTTACTGAATGCATTGTTAGATTTTACTACCACACATAGCCGTGACGCATGATGGCCATGTAATAGCGGCAACACAAAATAGATTAAATTTACTGTCAAATAAATTCCAATTTACCGGACGCGTTTTTAGATTTTACTGACGCACCTAATCGAGATACATGATGACCATGTGATAGCGCTAACACCGTGCCGTGGAAGGCAAGGCAGACCACCGTGAAATCGATGTTAAGTCTTTGGTCCCGACGGTTCATGGCAAAGGATGGCCAAAATGGCCCATGCACATGGCCAAAAATAGGGAAAATGACATGGTCTTGGTGGGACACGCTGGCCACAGTGCCGTTTGCCAACCCGGCACCGATGCCGACGGTCGGTGCCTAAAACCATCGTGCACAGGGCTGAAAAATAGGAAAATCTACATGCGAGTGGCCCAAAAAATAGTGCCCTACTCCAGTACTAATCAACCCCGGGGGTCCCAAGGCCAGGTATAGCCCTAGGGTATAGTAAGGGCTGGAGCCGCGGTGACCCGAGAACGACTGTCACAGCAGCCAAAAATGCCTACAACACGTGTAATTACGCTACCATGGCACGATTTTGGCTAATAGATCAAATTTACTATCAAATGCATTCCAATTTACTGGGCGCATTGTTATATTTTACTACTGAACCTAGCCATGGCACATGATGTCCATGTGGTAGCGATAGTAAAAAAATAGATACCACATTTATGTTCAAATGCATTCCAATTTACTATCACATTGGGCACACAGGGGCATGTGGAGAGAAAAACGTGGGTTGATTGCAACTTTGAATAACGATATCTCCTAAATCATTTATCACTGACGAATACTTATAACAGGGGTACCCCAACGGCCCAAAGCGACGAGCCGGCGGCCTCAAGCACAGCTCAAGCCCAACAGGCCGCTCCGACCCACTCACCGATCAAGCACCGCAAGGCCACATGAGACATCCCTTCCGACCGATCGAGGGAAGTGTCTCCGACTGCGGGCTCCGACCCCCGCGAGACGGACCCCGGCTCCGACCAAGCGGGCTCCCGACCGCAATGGTCGGAATCACCGACTCGATCGTGCCAAGACGACCCGCCAAGGGGGCGTGTCAAAGCCTCTACCACCAATGACCACGTACCTACGAACGGGTCAATCGAAGTGACTATACAAGGCGGTGGCTCCTTCCTAGAAGGTTTAATGATCGACCAAGTCATGCTCCCGATCCATCACCGGTCACATACGATGCGAAGACACGCCTCTCCGAGGCAACACCCACGTCGGTAGCAACAACGTCAACACTCGTAAGGTTCGCAGAGGGCATGTACGCCGTTTCCCGGGGAAATACCTAACCGCCCTGACCAACTAAGCTACCGACCCGGCATGGGCAAGGCGAGGCGATGACGGTCAGTGAGCGAAGGACCGAAGCTCCTAGTGTAGGTCATCTCGTCCTCTCCCAATTTTCGATGTAACCTGCCCCTTCCTTTCGTATAAAGGAGGCAGGAACCCCGTAGGAGGGGCGGATCGCAATCGAACCCATCTCGCTAAGTCATCAGCACTCTCACTTGTAAACTTTGTGCATTCATCTGTACTGAAGGGAATACAACGCCACCACACGAACTGGAGTAGGGACCTTCGGCCCGAACCAGTATACATCTTGGACTTCTGAGTCTAACCATTCAGGGAGTGGAACGCGCGGCCCCTTAGACTTACAAATTTACTTGCCGGTGCTCGAAACGCCGACAATCACATTTATAATACATTTAAAGTGTTTTGCTAGAAAAAATATGCTTAATAAAAATAGATCCATGATGAATATATTTTAATGTTATAAGAAACTTAATGCATCAAAAGTTTGAATTTACTATATCTAAGTTTGAAAATCATCGTCCGAGCACGAAAATGTTTAGTGGTTAACGAAGGTGAGAGGTGGTAGGTTTTCTTTGATATGTCTTTGACAAAGATGGGATGTGGGTTTTGACCTGCAGAAGTGGTAGAGCGTAGAATAATCCGTTCTACGCTCAGGTGAAGAATAATGTGTGTGTATAATGAAGCCTATTTTCTACTCCTTGGAGTAGTTACTCCCTATACCGTATATTACAACGTAGGGAGTATCTCGCGAAATGAAGGGTATGCGCATGTAGTATACAAGTATATAAGACTATATAGGTGGTATGTACTTTTTCAGTAGTGGTATGTACATTTTTTTTGGCATACTCCCTTTTATGTATATATATGAAGGTATTTGCAAAATACATTAAAAATTATGGACTCTCTTACAATTTTTTCATATGACTTATATTGGAGTATTTTATAATTAGTGTATGAGTGTACCTAAAGTGATAAAAGAGTATTTCAAGTTCGTTTAGGTGGTATTTCAGATGTGGGAGTAACTACTTCTGGGAGTAGAAGGTATTTCTCCTCTATCTATATATATACACACACTATATATTAAGCTCAGTAGATTTTAAGCGCAGGGGAGGCCTCTAGCTCTTTTTTTTTGCAACAAAGTCTGTCAAGAATTTTGAAATCACGGGTAGGTCCTTTCACTGGTTATTTTGCAAAAAGGAATTGAGGATCCGCAATCAAGAAGTCCAAGAAGCTCGCCGGTCCTAGTTTCCTTCTGAGGCGAGGACGGCACAAACAGTCAACTCATACAAAGAAGAAATAGTTTGATTAGAGAAACTGAGAAAGCAACCTAGTGAGATGGCCAAAGTATAATAGGCAGTAATCCATACATAGCCACACGTGGAAGAAGGAAACCACACAGTAAAAAGATATTAAAATTTCATCCTCTCAGGCAAATATGAATGGATCTATACTCCTTTATAATGCACCTAAGCAATTTTTCCTACGTTCACCCTAAATAATGCACCTCATTAGAGATAGCCCAATGTTCGTGCACCCAGCAAAACGTTCCCAGAAACTTGCATTCATCAAAATGAACGTCTCAGATCTTTCCTCAGTTTTACTCACCCACATCCGATGGCCATTATTTAGTGTGTCTAATCATCCCTGTGGCCCACAACAGACCTCCCCCACCTACAAGGAAATAAATAAGGAGGATCCGCATGCAAGGAAACCAGACTTGAATTTTTTACTGGCCAAAATTGTACGTACTACATATTTGGAAGGAGGGTGAATCAAACAAGGAAATAAACAGGAAGGATCCGCATGCAAGGAAACAAAACTTGAATTTTTTATTGTCCTCGCATTGTGATCGTATTTTTTTCCGAATATGACCCTTCTCGAGACTTTTTTACGGATCTAGCTCCATAAAGCCTAATTTCAGCGCACGGAGAGCGCTGAATTTTTGTTTTTATTTTTATCTAAGGAACCAGCGATCCGTGAGTCCGCTAATTGTTTTCAATTTTTCTCACGGAACCGGTGGCGTGTGAGCATCATTTAATTTTATCTTTTTCCTTGCGGATCCGGTGATCGTGGCGCATTTTATTTTTCCATATTCTTTTGAAATCATCCCCGTGGCCCACAGCAGACCTTCCTCACCTCGGCATCAACAAGGAAAAGGAAACAAACGTCTTGGAATCAAGGAAAAGGAAACAAACGTCGAAAAGGAAAGGACCATACATTACGTCTTTGGGAAAAGGAAGCGGGAGATGGGGCGCATGGTCGGAGAACGCAGTCTACAATGGCTCCACGGTCGCTATCGGTGGCTTTGCCGACGCGGCGAGGTTGCTAGTCGGCGACCTCATGACACGCGTCTCTCGACAAATTTATAATTTAAATTTTTTTGAAAATAATTTTATTAAGTACAAAATAATCGAAAGTTTTTTTGAGAATTTTTCTAGAATTTTTTAACTAATGTGCTATCTTTTAAAAAATCCTTCTATATTTAACAAAAATGAAGGCAACTCACCTGTAGCTTCTTCTAGCTGCAGCCCAGACCAGAGAAGCTTCTTCTCTTCCCTCCCTCCATTAAAGCAAGAAAGAAGCTCCAAAGCTCCATCAATCCCGCACCAAATCTCCTCTTTTCATCTATGGTGTTAATTCCCCAAATTTCGTGCTCTATTGCCAAAATTTCCTCTCAATCTGATTTGATCCCAAATTATGGTTTCCATAAATATGCTTGTTTTGGGGCTATAAAAGCCGGCGAGCTCTCCTCCACCCAATCGCATTGCGTAAATCCCCAAGTGCTCCCTCTTGTAAAGATCGCGGATTTTGGAGGTAACTCAAGCCATCACCGTCATCTTTCCGTGAAATTCACCATGAAGTGACTCCTCCCCGCAGTCTTGGTGCCGCGATCTCGCCGCACTGCAGTCTTGACCCTACGATCGGCCGGCCACCCCGGCCTTTCCTCCCCATACTGTTGCCAAGCCTAGAAACCTGTTGTGCTCTCTGTGGAAGCTACAAAAAAATAATCTAAAATCAAAAATTCTTTTTCTTTCTCTTTCTTGATTTAAAATCTTTTGGGAGCCCGTTTTCGCCCATTCAACCTCCATTTAGTTCCGTTTTTCTTTCTAAATTCATTTAAAATTCTAAATTTCTCTTTTATTATTAAGTGTTGTATTCATACTTATCTTCTCATTTAATTGATAAGCGGGTGTACTGCCGTCGTAGCGTTAGCACAGGCACTATACTAGTACCTACAAGTAGAACTAAGGTCCAACTTAGGAACGTAGAAGTCCAGATGATTGAGGTCTATATGATTCTGGAGCTTCTCCTGTAATTTTCTTCTTTTTTTTGGTTTTGCCTCTAGAAGACAACGAGCAAGCAACCTTAACTGAATGTAATCCTCCCAATCCCTCGCCAGCGCCAATGAAAGAATACCGAGTTACATCCAAGCACAAAAAGGAGATCAATAAACAACAGGATGACGATAAACTCAGGCAAACCTAGAAACAAGAAAATAAAAAAAAGCACTCGGGCTCCTAATAGGCCACCGACGGCAACTGAGCAAGTAACTTCGCACAGATCCGGCCTGTGTCGAGGTCGAATCGGCGAGCGTGGGCTGATCGAGCGGCGGAGGAAGGACGGGGTGTGCCCGACGCCAAGTGAGGTCGTCGCGGTAGAGGAGCACGGTGAGGAGGGTGGTGTTCTTGGCGGTGAAATTTTTTTGGGGAAAGCTTCCTCTGGCTGATTCGGGGGTGTACAGAGAAAGTAGGGAAGCGAGAGGGAGGGAGCATTGCGGCACCTCAACACGGGGAGGGCTCAAAGGCTTCGCCTGTCTCGGCGGCGCCGAGGCCTCTATGGCGGAATGTTCGGGGGCCTCTATGGCGGAATGTTCGGGGGAGAAGGGAGGCAGGTGAACCTCGCCTCGGCGGAGCATTCGGGAAATGGAGGTGCGTGGAAGGCTCCAAAAGGACGGAAGCGACGACGCGCAAAGATCCTGTGAAGAAGGGAAGCGCGGGGTTGATCGAACGGCGCTGGCTTGTTGAGTGGTGATCAAACCGGTGAAAGGACTTGTGCGTGATTTCAGATTTTTTGAAGGACTTTTTCGCAAAAGCGATGACGTGACACCCCTCCTTGTGCGAGGATTCTTCCGGGCTTAATAGATAAGTTATTCAGTATTCACAAAATTGATTCGAAAGAACAGAAACGACTGATTCGATCACGCGGCCCAAAAAAAACACACACACACATCCTGAATCCTGATTCAATCTGCACCAGATACTGTCAATTCTTGTACAATAGCAAATAATGATCCCACCCTACCTGCTAGATGCATCCCTTGGATGTATTGACATGATAAAACTGCCATATGCATAAAGACTTGCGACAGCAGGAAGTAACGGACGCAATGGGCAATCACCGGAACAAAATATTCATGTGTTGTCTGTTTGTTCAGCTATCAATACAGTTGGTCAAGTTTATTCCGTACGTCGAAGGAAGCTTTAATGAATAATAATAACATCTTCACTTCTTCAGTCATATAATTATTTCTTCTGAAGCACAATCATGCCTTTATTGGAGTGCATATGAAAGTTTGACCGCATCCAACAACAAATCGAGCACAGGTGAATGCATACTTAAAAGCTGAATTGCTAGTAATCTTTTTCCTGTTTTGTTTCCTTCTGAAAATCATTTAAACCCAACCACAACCATACTTACACTGTGTACAAGAATAGACACGAAGATGTTGCCAGAAGGAGAAGAAGTGCCGTATTTGGGATGACATACGGGGATCCTGTCGGGGTAGTTGGCGATCATGGCGGCCGCCTCTCGTCTGCACATCAGCACCGTCGTTCATAGATGAGATAAGCACCGAAAAGAAAACAAATAGGAACCCAACTAGTATTAAGAGATCTGGAACTGGAAGTAAGGAACTGGTAAGCAAATAACCCAAGGAAAACTCATTTTTGAAGGTTTTTATCCTCCTCCTTGTATCTTCTCTTCTATTGATGATGAGAATCCAATTCAATCCAATCGGTCACTAGAAAAAACTTGGGGTGGCAATGGCGAATGCCTTCCCTTGGAAGAAGACGATACGGAAAAGAAAGAAAGACAAGTGCTCAGTAATTGTGCCGGTGAAAACTAACCCCAACAACTGCGCGGCCTAGCCCAATACAAGAGGAATGGATGGGCTCGGCTGGGCTTCATTGCTTTTCGTCTCTTCCCTTGCTATTTTATTAGGCTTCATTGCTTTGCGTTTGTTCCCTTGCTATTTTATTACTGGCTACTTCATTTAAGTGTAGGCATTCGGTTTTTTCGTCTAACCGGTTCGGTTTTAAAATAATTTGGCTTTTGAAAATTGGTATTGAATTTCTCAGACCAAAATGAAAAATCGAATTGAATTAACTGAAATATTTTGATTCGGTTAATTTGGTTTTTCGATTAACCAAAATATTAATAAATTCTATGTAGATTAGGTTTGGTCATCTCATGTCGCAACATAGAATAGAGATAAACCTGCACAATATTTATAAATTATTACAGTATAAACATAGTATAGAATATATAAACATACCACATATATACATAAAGATGTTGGAACATGAGAATTGGTAGTTTCAAGAAGAACATTATAAAAAATGATATTGTGCATGGATTATTTACTTATTTCGGTGGAACTAAAAAAACGAACCGAACACTGAAAACTGAATTATAATAAAATAAAAACTGAACCAAAAGCCAAAAAAACTAAAATAATGGATTAATTCGATTCGGTTGGATAATTTAGTTTTGGTCAAAAAAATACCCACCCTGACTCTATTGCTGTGCCCTCCCTAGAGACAGCCAAATGGGCTATGCCTAACGAGCCAGCCCGAGGCTTGCCACTATTGGCACGACCAAGCACACCGCCGACGATAAATGGGTCGTCTTGACATGACCCACCACCACCGTGCTTGGTGCTTGGGCCGACACCCGACATGGCGGTAAGCACAAAGACGGCCGTTTAAGGTCGGGCCGGTATAGCACGACCCATTAATTCAAAAAATAACTATTTTATAGCCGTTTATAACCCCCGCATGGCACGGCCCGGGCCCGGCACGGCACAGCACGGCCCGTTTGGCCTGTTTATTCAAAAATAGCCATTTATAACCGTTCGAGGCTTTAAAAAATTCAAAAAAAATCTGAAAAATCTCAAATTTTTTCCTATAAATAGGGTGGCAACCTCCCCTCATTTTATCACTAGTAAACTTGTAATCTATTCTCTTCATTCTCTTATGAAAATTCTCTTGCTCTTGGTGGTAATTTGGCAAAAATCGAAATAGTTTTGCCAAAAATCCGAATTTCGGCTTCCGAATTCTGCAAAGAAATCAAGGTAATAATTGTGATTTAATTTTTCATTTTGTTAGTATTTTAAATCATATTTTAGTACTAATAGCATAATTATTTCTTGCAGTTTTCTTTATAGAGCACATGGATTTTCCGTCCATCCCAGCTTCTGATTTCGGGATTTCACCCGAGGAGCTTCTTGCATCTTATGAAGCTCAAGAAGTTGCAGTACCTATACCATCCTCAGGCTCTATAAGCGCTATTGCGTTGGCAAGCACCAGGGCAAAAAGATCAAGACGTAGTACATCGAGAGTCCGAAAAGATTTCGAGCAGATTTTTGAGACATCAGATGGCGTTCAGAGCCGGTATGCTTTTTGTAAATATTGTAGGTATAAATTAACTGTGAAATCTACAGGTGGAACGGGGCACTTGAAAAGACATACTGAGAGCTGTAAAAAAAAGCAGGGGTGGCTTTGAGACAAACGCAGCTGCAGTACAACCCTGACGGTACGGTACGTAATTGGGACTACAATCCCAAGGTAGCTCGTGAATCTATTTGTCGTTTAAAAACTTCTCAAGATCTTCCTTTAAACTTTGGTGAGTCATGTGCATTTGAAAACTATATTAGAACCGCTCATAATCCTAGAATTTCTGTTGTTTATAGACATACAACAACTAGAGATTTGATTAAATACTATAATATTTATCGTAGTAAGCTAAAAGAGCAATTTAGTACTTGTACTTTTTCTGTATCTTTGACATCAGACATATGGAGTGGTAGGGCTAAAGAGGATTACCTTAGTGTAGTTGCTCATTATGTAAATAATGATTGGCATCTAGAGAAGGGAATTATAGGATTAAAATTAATTGATGTAGCACATTGAAAGATCATGTGGAGGTCCAAGTGTGTGATGAGTAATTGACTGTATTCGAGCTTTTGGTGTTCAAGGTTGAGTTTGATTTGAGTCTGTCCTGGTCAAAGACCAGTGGTCGGATCTCGAGTGCTCTGGAGTTTGGCTGGTCGAAGACCAGTAGTCGGACCTCGAGTGGTATGGACTTTGGCTGGTCGAAGACCAGTAGTCGAGTGACTCGAGTAAAGTGAGAATTGAGAAGTATCGAGTAGAGATGTTGCCAGGTCGAGCGGCGGATTAGCTCGATTATTATCAAAATCTGGTTTGGTCGAGTAATGCCCTATCGGCTTGTGGTCGAGTGACTCGAGTAGAGTGAGAATCAATAAGTATCGAGTAGGGTTACTCGATGCTCGATATCGACTCATCGACTCGATTTTGAGCAAATTGGGCAATACTATGTGATGTGTTTCCTTGTTTTTGTTGGTTGCAGGACGACGATGCTAGATCATGGTGTGGCGAAGGATGACCGGGACTATGCGAGGTGCGTCGGAGGTCTAGACGGTTGAGAATCGCCGGAAGATGATCGGAGACGGAGTCGCTGTGAACCCAGAAGACAAGGAATGGATGAGATGCTAGCTATGAGCTACTTGGATCAAGGAGGACCGTCGGATCGCGGTTTAGGTGATAGAGTAGCGGGTCTAGTTAGTATGCCTTAAAAACCCGGTGTGCTTGTTGGGTTTCAGGTTAGCCCATGTAAGGCTGTGTGTGGGAATCATCCTAACCATTGATGGTGATCCATAGGGTAGAAGGAACTCATCCAAAGGTAGAGGGTGACTCAAGAGTAGTATAAAATAGAGGGGGAGGGGTGGCCTTCGTCCTCTTGAAGGTTTTAAAGGTTTTGGCTCCTTTGAGCTTTTTGCCCACTTTGTTATGAGGTAAACCTTCCTTCCAGAAATACATATCACTTTATATCATGCTTGAATTTACATTACGTATTAAATTCAGCAACTTACTTTTAAGCATTTAAATTCTGCACTTACATTCTTGCAATCTACTTATACGCAATTTGGATTTACCTCCCTTCCTTCTACTTGCTATTTCCTTTTATTTCGAAGGATCGTTGCACCTTTATTGCAAGAAATTGATCTTGTGTTCTTGAGTGATTCATTCTTGTAGATCGTGTTTGCAGAGATTTTGACTTGAGTTCTTGCTTGCCGTGACAAGTGGGAAGTTGTCCAAGATCATCTTGATCATCAAAAACCCATGAGCAAATCTAAGATCAAGTTATTGTGTTTTGTCTGAACTTGGTATGTTTTTTCTTCTCAGGTAAAAAGGTCATAACTTTAATGCCAATCTTTGCGATTGAATGTTGAAATAGGTTTCTGATATACTTAAGATCATATCTACCAAGTTTTATAAGTTTTTGTCTAGCCGATTAAAAGATTCCTCAAGATTTGCTTTTGAGTCGTGCTGTTTTTAGACTCTGTTCTTGCTGCTATTCTTGAGTCCAGTGCTACCTGTCCCCCTGCGGTAGCACCGCCCATACAGAGCAGTTACTCCTTCTCATTTGCTCCTTTTGATTGATTTGTTTGTGGGCTTGGTTGAATCATTTTTTAGTGAGGAAAATTTCAGATTTGGGATCATTCGCCCCCTCTCTGATCGTTATTTCGGTTCTCCACGCATACTGGTGAAAATATTGCTGATTGTATTGTAAAAGTTGTGCAAGATTTTGGCCTTACAGAGAAAATTTTTGCAATAACATTAGATAATGTTTCAGTAAACACTTTATCCATGAACATTTTTACTTCGTTTTTTTAATTTGTATTCCGAATCTTTCTTATTACATCAGCATTGTGCTTGCCATAGTATTAATTTTATAGTTAAATCTGGTTTGAAAAGGTTAGACCCGTATGTTGAATCTTTTTGCACTGCAATATCTTTCTTAAATAATTCTAATCAACGAGTAGCAGCATATAAAACTTATTGTATTGTAATGGAAGTATGTCTACGCAAGTTTGGTTTGGATATGCTTGTTAGATGGAACTCTACTTACTTGATGCTTAAGTTTCTCATACCCTATAAGAGCACATTTTCTGTTTTTATTAACACGTATTATCGTAGCCAGGATGGTCAACCGCTACTTACAAAGCAACATTGGTATGTTGCTGAATACTTGATGTTATTTTTGGAACTTTTTTATGATTTCATTATTGCTTTATCTTGACTTTATTACTTAACCTCTCCTTTAATTGTGCATCATGTTCTAGAAATTGTTACCCACTTAGGAACTACGAAAATGATAATATTTTGCGTGCATCTGTTTATGCTATGAAAATAAATTTTTGAAATATTGGCAAGAAATTCCTATGTTATATGCATTTGCATTTATTTTAGATCATAGAGCTAAAGTTCGAGGATTTTCTAATGTTCTCTTACTTCTAAGTGATACGGTGGGTACTGATTATTCTAGTTATTTTTAAATATCCGTGCTAACTTATCTCAAATTTATGCCAAGTATGATCAGAAGTTTACTGGAGTTCGCATGCAAAGACCTCCACTGGCACCCACAACAGGTAAGAAGAAAACTGCGTGGGGAAAGATATGGGTGCAGGTGGCTCTTCCTCAAGGAGTTCGACTACAACAACGTCAAGTGCGGACACAACAAGTGGTGGGGAGCTAGTTGCCTATCTTAATAGCGACACTGTCAACTACCAAGAGCAGCAAGAAGAGTACTTCAACATTTTGCAGTGGTGGCACGAGCACAAGATAACATATCCGGTGCTTTCCATATTAGCACGGGATGTGTTAACAGTTCTTGTCTCCACGGTTTGTTCGGAGTCAGCCTTCAGTCTATCTGAAAAAATAATCGAGGAGAGAAGAACAAATCTAGCAAGTTAGACGGTAGAAATATTTCTCACCGTGAAAGATTGGGAACAAGCTGATCAACGAGCTCAACATACTACAGAAAATATTGATCTAAAGGAGACGTTTGCAAATCTTTATCTAGATAATCAGGAAGAATAATTATAATCTTTACTTTTTTTCTTGTATCACTAAGCTATATGTTATACTCTTTTTTCTTTGCTAAAGTTTTCTCATGTTGAGTTTTTACTTAGCAAAGTTTTTAACAAGGCAGCTAAATATCAATAAAGCTCATTATTTAATTCTAATTATTTGTCACGTTTTAGAATTTATTTTATATTTTAGCTTTTTCTTAATTTACATATATATTTTTTAAAAATTTCTATATCCTTTGAGTTTTTTTAATTATTCTATTTTTTTTTCAAAATTTTTATGTATTTTTTCGTATTTTTTCTGATTTTTTTTAATGTTTTGACGCTAACGGCTTAGAGGATCCCGGACCAGCACGACCTAACCCGTAAAACCACCGAACTGTACTTAAATTGGCAAAATACGGCTTATTTATTAATTGGACTTAAACGGATCGTGACTAAACGGCCCGAGCCGCCATGTGGCCATCACTAGGCCCCTACCTCGTCTCCCACAGTCCCACCCACCTACCCTTTCCTTGCCTTCCATTTCTTATTCATCTCATCTCATCCCCCCGCCGCCGCCGTGGGGATTCTGAGGATGGCGGACTCCCTGGACATGTCCCTCGACGACCTCATCACCAAGAACAAGCCCCTGCACCACCGCACCAGCCGCAACCCAGGCTCGGGATCCGGAGGCCCCACAGAGATAGGCCGCCGCTTCCACAATCGCGCCGAAACCCGCGCTGCCGCCGCTCCCTACCACCAATTCAACTTCCAGCACCAGGTCTAATCCTCCTCTCCTTCACCCTCCTCTTCCTCCTAATTTCAAGTTTAGAAAACCCCCGCCAATCTAGACCTAGTGCTTGGGGTCGTGTCCTGTCATCTTCTCCTAATCTGTGCCTTTTCTTTTTCTTTGCCTGGAACGAGCACAGACGCCGCCGGCGTATGGACAGCTGACGGCCATGGCCGGCGCTGGCGGAGGGGCCATCGAGACGGGCATCAAGCTCTACATCTCCAACCTCGACTACGCCGTCTCCAACGACGACATCAAGGTACAAACTCCTACTAATACTAGTTTTCTCTGTGCTATGCTATGCCTAAAAAACCGCACTTTTATTTCCTTCTTTCGCTTTCCCTAACAACCCACCATACCTTTCCCTTGGTTTCAACAAGCACTAGTCTATAACATAGCAATTCATCCACAGCTTCTTCCTAATCAACTCAAAAACTCCTTTTTTTTTATGTATATGTCTTGCCTTCACCACTGGTACAGTACAATCATGGACTAGAGATTGCTTATGGAAATGAAATTTTCATTCGTAACCTTATTTTACTCCTACTAATACGCCGTTTCACTGTACCTATACACAAGGCTCACAATTATTTATTTCCAGTCCTTCAAAGCATTCTCGAACTTGTATTTATTTATTGTCTCTTTCTCCTAAACTTTGTCTACAATGTGCTATTTACTTTGCGCAGGAACTCTTTTCTGAGGTTGGCGATCTCAAGTGTTACTCCATTAACTATGACAGGAGTGGAAGATCAAAGGTTTCACCCCCACACTTTCTTTTGGTTTCAATATGTGCCTTTCACACACCTTTCTTTTTCGTTCAAATGCTCATAATTCAGCTCATTACCGGGACTACATTTTGCAGGGAACTGCAGAGGTGGTATTTTCAAGAAGATCGGATGCTCTAGCTGCTGTTAAGAGGTACAACAATGTGCAGCTTGATGGCAAACCTATGAAAATTGAGGTCATTGGAACAAATATTGAGGCGCCAGCACCTGCTGCTTTCAATATACCAGCTGGAAACTTCAATTTTTCATCCAGAAGGTTAGTACCATCAGTCCTTTTCTCCTGAAATATCACCTGTAAAACATTGCTTTCTCAAAATTACTGCTAAGCTAAACCTGCTTTTTAGGCATAGTCCTTACCCTTTAGGTTAATTAGCATTTGCACGAATAGCTGTCAGCTGGTACTGCCTGTTAGAGGTTTTCCAGCAAGGTTCGTACAGTTTGTGGCATTGGACTGTCTCCAAAGTCCAAGCAGGGCAGGAATCTCCTGATTTTTGGATCCCTCAATTTTTTTTTTAAAAAAGAAATCATCTGGAAACCTGTTTGTTGTAGTAGTATTGAATTCAATACCTTATATGCTGATGCTATTAGAGTGTCCATCAAATCAAATGTGCAGTGAAATCAAAATTGAGTATTACCAATCACTGACATTGCATTGTCATATGAACCAACAATTTGAACTGTGGGCTTTTTACCCTAATTTATTATGAAGATTTTTTGTATCTAAGTGACAAATCCAGTATTGAAATTTGCAGTGGATCTGGAAGGGGTGGTGGTGGAGGATGGCCTCGGGGCAGAGGTGCATTCAGTTGGCGTGGGCGTGGTGGCCGTGGTCGAGGGAGGGGAGGGCGTGGCAATAGGCAAGTTTCTGCTGAAGATCTCGATGCGGAATTGGACAAGTACCATGCGGAAGCAATGCAAATCAGCTAGGTGGTTCTCGCACTGCCTTGCCTGCATTCAACACAAGTAGCTAGCTAGTAGGTCTTCCTTGGTCTCCTTAGATGCAAACATATACTAAATTAGATTGTGAATTTTGAGCGCGTGTTTTTTTTTGGGGGGGGGGGGGGGATGGATGCTTTAGGGTAGAGCTACTTCCATTTGCATTCGGTGAGCAGCATGTTCGGTGATGAAATAGAGAGAGAGGTGTTTGTGTGATGAGGTGTACGCTGTGGTGAGCTACAGGCTTGTGTTCCATTGTAGTTGAGTTGCTCTCAACTCTCAAGTGTAGCAGGGAGGGAATAGAGTCGACATGCTTTAAGATTTTTATTGGGTTTTAAAGTGGAGAAAATTACTGCACATTCAACTGCACGCATGCGTGATTTTATTTGCAGCACACCAGATCGCGCGAATGTGTCATGTGTGTAAGATATATGAAGTTGCGTGTGGCTTTCTATGAATGCTTGGATGTCCCCTTGCTAGAATAGGAGTCGAGTTTTAGTATATATAGGTCCCCTTGATAGGAAGGATAGGAGTTGAGTTTCGATCTGGAAATGAAGCAGAAAAAAAACCTTTAACAGCTTCAGATTAGAATTTGTATTTTGGAAGGGCATGGAGGATATGCAGGCCATATATGTGTGTATGTAAGATAGAGCGCGTGAGACTGAGACTAGCTTTACTTGCATTGCAGCGAATTGTTGTGCGCATATTTGCAAGATTGATTGATTTTGTTGTGCACGGACAATGATTAATGTGGTGAAGAAGAAGACGGCCAAATATAGATAGATAGATGTACATGCATGGGTCAGTGAGGTTGGAGTGCGAGTTGGAGCATGAGAGTTTCCAATTGCAGGGCCTCTTTGATCATCTCTCCCATGCAGAACCCAATCGAAGCCAAGCAAACTACCGCAAGCTGGAGCTGCCCATCATCATCAAGCTGCTGCTGCTGCTGCTGCTCCCTTTCTGCGTCCTCTTGTGCTGCGCCTTGCTGTTGTGATACTACTAGTAACGCCTCCCTGGCATGGTCAAGAAACGACCTCACCACCATCTCCGGTGCCGCTGCCGCCTCGCAACAACAGCTGCTATGGAGTCGGGACGATTGTTTGCCGGCCTCGAGGTCGAGATCGAGTTCACCGGAGGAGATGTTCCCCTCCTGCTCGTCCGCCTGTTGGAGTATTGCGGATGACTTGGTCTTCTCCCGGAGGCAGGGGTGCTTTAGGGAGGTGGAGACGATCCTATGGAAGCGCTGGAGATCTTCTTCCGCTCCGTCTAGCTGGTGGTGGTGATGGCGCAGAGTAGCTCGTGCCTGCAGGTACAACCAGAGAAGCTGGGCCATCCTGCCCAGGCTCCCCTCCATCTTGTCGTAGCAAGCCGCTGGGAATGGCGCCAACCACAGGTAGGTAGGCTCGCTCCCGGCCTCCGCCGCGTATTTCCTGAGCAGAGCCACCTGCACCTGCGCCACCGAGTAGTAGTAGTCGTCGTCGTCTTTCCTTTTCCCCGAGGCGGCCGACGTATCATCTGCACCAGTAAAGCAGTCCCGCAGGGCGGCGAGGCAGCGGCTGAGCTGCGCTCTGGCCTTGGCAGACGGCCTGGCCTCGGGCTGGAAGACAATGTCGGCCACGATGGCGCAGGAGAGGCCTATGAACGTCTCCACCAGGCGCACGATGGTGAACGCCACCGCTGGCTCGTCGTACCGCCGGCCCACGATGATGATGCCCGACAGCGCAGCCGCCACGCCGCCCGCGGGGCCATAGGCGCGGCTGCGCTTGAGGAAGGTGGCTAGGACAATCCAGGGGAGGAGGGCCAGGAAGCGCAGCTCCATGTGCCGCGAAACGATGAGGCAACCCAGCACGCCGTACACGGAGCCCAGGGCGGTGCCGTGGGCGCGCGCGATGGCCACAGCCCACGTCGACTCGCGCCCCGCCGTCATGGTCGTCGCCACGATCAGACCAGACCAGAACCTAGCTTCATCATAGTTTATATGATGTGCTAGTTAATTTTTAATTGAGTTAAGGGGATCGTAAATTGAAACGAGCGAGCGTTTCGCATGCATGCAAGGGAGTACCCGTGGTCGTTGCTGAAGAGGAGCCCGAGCAGGACGGCGAGGCCGAGCGACATGGCGCACTTGACCGCCGCCAATAAGTTGCTCTTCGTCTTCTTCTTGGACGCCGTCATCATACTATTCTGCTTTGCCGGTAGTTGCTCCTCCTCTTCATCATCTTCTCCTCCTACGACTCCGCCGTCTTGTAATTGTTGAAATTCTTCATCTGACAAGTACAAGACCCCGTCATCGGTTGATTCTCGGGTTGCTGCCCCCGGCATTACCTTGGTAGCATTGAGGATCATCTTGTCTTGAGAGGAGGAGGCGTCCGCACTACTCGTCAGAGGCCTTGGTTCCGGATCAGAGGCCTTGGTCGTCCCACGAAGGAGAAGATCCACGGAGAAGAGGAACAAGTAAGGAGCCAGCTCCTCGTAGCTCTCTGGCAACGTCGACATCATGCTCGAATGGTTGATGGAGTAGTAGCTGATGCTGCTGGTGTATTGATGGTTTTGTGTGAGCAGGGCGAGGCGTATTTGGTCTCTCATCTGCTGCAACCTGCAGCTCATCGTCGTCGTCATATTCATACCCATATTGCCTGCTGCTGCTGCTGCTGCACCACCACTAGTCGTACAACTAGTACTGATTGCTAGTGCAATCTCCATTCCTCTGAGGGGCATCTCGATGCGCTCTTGCTGCTGCTGCTGCGGTGGATGACCATTATTCTCCTTGTCTTCTGTATCTCGCTCCCAGCAATGTTTCAATACTGGCACTCGCTCCCACTGCATGTCCCCCTGCGGCACGCATTTATTAACAATAACATACTCTACTACATAATTAGTATGCTTTCTCCGCTCACGAAAAAGTGATGTTTTGGTACATATATAACCAAACTTTCTAAAATTCTGGTTATCAATATCTTTTTTCATATTTAGATAATTTTACTAGGTCTTGTAGGTATGTTACAATAAAAATTAGTAGTTATAATATACTATGTGTTTAGTTGTGTTCCGCAGACCGTGTCCATGGCAGTCACTTTTCATGCTGGAGGGACTAGCACTGCTGCAAGCTTTCCGACGAGGATTCCAGTAGCGGTTTAATTAGTGCTAGTACCTGTACTTTGGCATTTATGCTATCCTTGGCTCATTGGTACATACATGCCATATATGGAGTATCCTATTCTCGATAAGGCAAGATTTGTTGATTACTCCAATTAAGCTGCACTAGTTTATGGATCATGGGCATTAATTATTAATCGATTACGCAAGCGAGAATTTAGCACTAGATACGCATGCATGCAAATATGCATGTGTCATGCATATTAGTTCTTGTGATCACTACTAGCTAGCAGTGTATTACTTACTTTGATGGAGCTTATGCGGCGGAGGAGGTTGGCGCTTGCCGAGGCGAGGTGCTTGGCCTGTGACGCCATGCACGCAGCAGCCATGCACCAGCGTCGCCGTCTAGTGCTACATGCAGCAGCGCAGGTACCGTGGTTGTTGACGACGAGGAAGGCATCGACGAGCAGCCTCACCCTCTCCGCCACCATCGCCGCGTAGTCCTTGCCCTTCTCCGCCGCCTCACAGGTGGCGAGCCTTGGGCAGGGGAGCAGCACAGCGAGCAGGGCGGCCACCACCCCCAGGGCCGTGCACGCCACCACGTTCGCCGGGTGCAGCAGCGCGAACGCGTGGCTGGGGTGCTCCCCCTGCTTAAACCTGGCCACGTAGATGATGATGATCTGCCCCAGCGCGATCCGCTTCGCCACCAGCCCCGCCGACTCCGGCAGCGCCACCGCGAACGTGCTGAGTGCCACCACGGCTGTCGTGGCCATCACGGACTCAGCGGCGCCTGTGCGGTGCGCGAGCCAGAGCGCCACGACCGACGGGACGGCGCCCATGATGGTGGCGTGAAGCGCGCTCACGGCGGCTCGCAGGGCGCTGCCGAGGGTGGCGTCGGTGACTATGATGACGGTGACGACATAGGAGAAGGCCGGGAAGGTGATGTGGCAGCGGATGGTGGGCGGGGAGTAGACGGAGACGACGCCGACGATGGTGCAGGCCAGAGCGGAGCGGAGGCCCGAGGCGAAGGACGAACGCCAGCGCCGACGACGACGACGGTTTACGTCGACGGCCGCGCTAGTCGACGCGGCAAACTGCTGCTGGTGCGTCGAGGGTGGCATTGCACTAATAATAATATTGTTGTTGTTGTTGTTGGTTTCAGCCATATGCCCACGCATGCATGCACGTACGTACAATACAAAGCTAGCGATGCAGTTGCGAACTCGATAGATAGATCATAGATCGCGTGCATGCAAGTGAGGGCAGAGGGGTGAGTCATGTATATATAGACTAGCTCGTGAGGCAGGCCGGCCGGGTACGTAATATAAGGTCGAGGTAGCTGCAGGTGACTTGCATGAGCACTACACATGCTGACATGCATGCCTGCTTTCTGCATAAGTTGCTCTTTGATCGATGTTACTTGTTTACGGAGTATTCATCATGACATGAGGTGAAGTCGACGTCATTCTTGTTATTCCGCTGCTAGTGCTTGTTCGTCGTAGATAGACAGCGAGCTAGCTAGCTAGTGCGTGCTTGTTTGTATCAGTTAATGGTGCAGCTGCAAAGTACGGGCTTGTTGGTACCTTAGTGGCCATTCTTGTTATTCCACTGCTTTTGCAGGGAGGGAGCCAATCTACATACACGATAGCTACATTATACATGCGTCATCCACCGATCGATGTACGCGATATGCTGCATGCTAGCTACCTTAATTGACCGCTCCTTCGTCCTATAATGTTTAATTACTATATGTACGCCCATGGTACATATATCTCGTGATATCCAATATAGCTTACGCTACGCTAGCTTCGGTCCTACTCTCCCTCCGTTCGTAAATAGGTGTCGTAGACACGACTGTTACTCTTTTTAATCATATTTTAGTGAAAATTATACATAATATACAGATATAAAAGTATTCTTCATGACATATCTACTAATATTGATCATTTTCATCTGACAATTTTTTTTGCGTATATCAATGGCCAATGTTTTTTTCAAACTTTGACTACAGTAACCTAAAGCCACATCTATTTAAGAATAAAGGCGTAGAATCTCGTTTACAACCATGGCCGCTCAATTCCATATAATTAATTCTATGTGATGGAATCTCAAAGTTAATGGGGGCACATGTAATTCTAACTAAAATTAGGTCCCATGCGATCGATTCCATTAATTGTTCTGATATGATTTCGATATATACTAACTCTATGCCTGCTAGATTAGTACTCTCGGAATACAGTGTTTTGGAAATTTCAAAGTGATCGTCACCTACTAATATTTTAAACTAGGGAAATTACCTATACAATTGTACGGCTAGATATTACGACACAAAAAGAGAAGAAGAGCTTTTGCCACTGCTTAGTATTATGCGGCTAGGAGTGGCTTTTAATTAGTGGTTTCTTTAGTTTCAATTTGTCATAATTTCAGATGATAATTAAGGCAGAGAGAGGCTGTTTACAGCGCTGCTTGTAAAAGCTCTCAATGTCTGCACTTTTATGTCCTTTACTGTTGAAATCCGAACTTGTGTAGCTTATTTCTGTTAATAAAATTTGGGGATATCCCTTTCATAAAAAGAAAGTCCAATCCATATGATTGAAACTTCAATTGTATTTGTTATACAACTTTAATGTTTATATATGATTAATTTGTACCAGTATAATCTACCTTGAAAAAGGCCATCTGTGACGGTTCATAACTGCCATCAGTGGCGGTTTTTGAACCGCCACAGATTTAGTGCCACAGATAATTGAGGATTATCAGTGGCGGTTCTAGAACCGCCACAGATAACACTATCTGTGGCGGTTTTTGGCTAGAACAGCCACTGATATTTGGGTACCAGTGACGGTTCGATCTAAAAACCGCCACTAATAATCCAAGTATCAGTGACGGTTTTTTGATAGAACCGCCACTGATACTCAAATATCAGTAGCGGTTCTAGCCTAAAAACCGTCACTGATAATACGACTATTAGTGGCGGTTTTTGGCTAGAACTGCCACTGATAGGCCTAGTATCAGTGGCGGTTTTTTGATAGAACCGTCACTGATATTACGTTAGTAGCGGTTTTGGGCTAAAACCGCCGCTGATAATCCTGCACACGAAAATAAAAAACTGGCATTTATGGCTAGCCTCAGGCAGCGCTAGCTATGCCTCTTCATTATGTACATTGTTGTTTCAGTTGACATCACTAGTTCAAATGTAAGATTTACTAGGTAGGTTTCACGCGCTACGCTGCGTGCGGTTAGTTTTGATGCATTTAAGTATTCAAAAAGCAAAAGCAGATAAATGATATACAATATGAAAACATCTATATCCATCCTATATCGATAAAGCGGACTAATAGATATCATACAAAAGAGTAATAGACCTATAGGCGTGAGCAAATCGAAATGTTCGGTTTGCACATGGTAAGAAATTCCTTATCGACAAAATTAACAAGAGGCCAGTCTCACAAGATTTCCAACCACGATACGGAGGAGTAAAAATAGTAATAGAATGCATATGGAAGATCTACCGGACTAACAATGCAGTTGTAGTAATGATAAGGCACACATCACCGAATGCAAAGTGCTTCTACTGAAGCAAAAGGCATTGTTTTCCTACATTTGTAACTATCCTTTGTTTGTCCTGCAGAAAGAAAAGGCAAATAAAACATGAAGCTATAATGTTATATCGTTGTTGCAGCTAATGGGATTCGGTAAATCTAAATAGCGAAAATGAATCAAAGATGATAAGCATTAAAACACAGGAGTGGCTTGTAAAAGCATAGCCAAAAGGTATAACAAGAGTAGTAAATACACGCTAACAACAATAGCAATATACTATTTGATCTCATCAAATTCCAAAATCATATACAATGGCTGACAATACCAGCTGAAGACTGAAGAACATGAATTCTTTGAAGACCATGATGCCTACAGAAAGTCAAAGATACACTAAGCAAGCACATACTAATAATTTATGTCCTACCTAACTAAAGAAACAATTTTTATTTCTACTATTCTGGCATACTAACTAAAGAAGTTCCTACGCTAAAAAAGAAACAATTGACAAAAAGGAAATATGAGGGGCACCTCTATGAACAATTTAGTTAAAAGTGAACGTAAATGGGTATATGACCATTTTAGCATGGGAAATACTATTCTTATAGCATATACCACCCTTCCACTCCAAAGAAGAAAGTACAAAAAAATTAGTAGGAAAGTTCAGTAAAATCGAAATTAAGGAGGAAACATAATCAAATTAAATCCTAGTCCATCATCATAAATTGCATTATCGGGAAGAATACGTGCGACTGATCAATAATAAACAATTGAACTAATTTAAGCAGAACATGGAAAAAACATATGATCATAGCAACAGCAAAGACATCGTTGCATTAGACAACCATATTTCATCGATGTTTTATTTGCTTACATAAATAAGAATGAAGTATGAAGGAAGACAATCTCCTTATTTACTAAGGTTGAAGAGCTAAATGTTGATTCCTTATACTTGATGGCACATAGATATGGAAAAGCGATTATTATATTTGGTGCTTCGAGAAGTAGATCTAATGGCTTCAAGAAGCAATGGAAATATGGTGGTATTTAATTGATTATGTGTACTGCAAGATCGGCGCATCGTAAGGGTCATTTACTCACAGAATAGCAAAAAACATCATTTAAAGGAACACAGTACTTGTAAATCATCCATACAGTCTTGAATTTCTTCTAATTACTCTGTAGAAAATGGTAATCACAGTGAATAAACAAGAAATTTATGCGGGCTACATATCTGAAGATATCTAGGTCAACATTAAGTTTATCTAGTAACCTGCTCTCTTTATCAATCTACTGCACTTCTAACATCAGTTGTGACCTTAAGCAATACTGAAAGAATATACAACAAAAAGGCCAAGTGAAAAACACATAGAAGTAGAGAAGGATTGTGCCTGTAAGGAAGGAACTTTACTCTCTACAATCTCCTGTAGGGAAAAAAACATTTTAGAATTATGACCTCAGCAAAATAAAGTAGCACATGTGTATATGGTAACTGAACTTGAAGACGTATAAAAAAGAAAGGATCAAGAACAACACACACCTTGATCGCTGCTCAGTTTGTGAAGTGTAGAGAAAATCAAGCGCATCTCAAGGAAACTATGAAATGGGGGCGTCAAATGGATCAAGCTTGTATGAAACGAATGATGTTAGTTTGTTTGCTCTCTCATCTCTCTTTTCGGTATCAACTGAAATAGTAGTCATATCCAAAAATATGATATGAACGACAAAGGCTGAGCAAATTGTTTCTAAGAAGAAACCAGCATGATGAGCAAGAAAAGCATGATTCACTCAGAAAACCACGTATTTCTTTAGTAATTTTTCACTTGGTTAGTTTATCAAACTATTACAAACACATGAAATAACTTCATATGAAAAAATAACCATGTAAGGCAAACACATGAAATATTTAGAAGTGTCACTCGCATGTGTGTGTGTTCCTGAAGAAGACAAAAGTACATGCAAGTTTAGCACAACCACTGATAAAAGAAGTGGCATTGACAAAAGAAGGGGTTCCCATTTGAAAGGAATAAAGAGTTATTTACACTTTGTAATGAAACAGAATTGAAGTAACAAAAGCCTAAACTAGTGGAGGTAAACTAGAAGCCTACGGCTCTTCGGAGGTTGGAGACACGTGATTTGAGACAAGAGTATGGATGACTGGATCGTTGTTGTCTTCGTCATAAAACTCGCCATTTTTGTTGATTATTTCCTTCATGATGAAGTAGGCGAGCTAATACTGAATAGCTTGGATTTGGAAGGAAGCGGTCCTAACGTAGACAACTTGAGGCAATTGTAAGTATAAAAACAAAATTAAGAGAGAATATAGAAATTGAGTGGTGCGAATCGGTGTGTCATGTCGGCATGGTGACCTCTACGTCATTGTCTTTTATTGTGCATGATAAGATTTCGCGCATGTATTGGCAATACAAGTACCCACATAAATTTGTTCCTTTCGGCTGCTTGTGACACTTCAAAAATCGAATGAACTAAGATGTCGTCGAAGGAGCTATTTACTATGAAATATGATATAAGAATATTCCTTTCGTGCGTACCGGAAACTTAGTACGGATTGTAAGGGATTTGTGGTATGGGCGGTATCTCGAGCTCTTTTGATAATATCTTTTGAATACCTCATTCACTAAATGTGTCATCTCTTCAAAGTCTTTTTAGGTTTATCCAGTGGATCCATGATCAGCATCTAGCTCTTTTCTGGATGAATTATTACGAGAATCCAGTGGAAGCTACATACACATGCATGATGCCAGTCATTAGTCCTTACATCAGAGTAAATAACGAAATAAACGAGTAATTTAACTAGCTAGTGAGCAACTTACTTAAAATGGTATGGCAAAAGTATAAACTCCTTGTCTTGTAGTTTAATCAAAACTTTATATACGTACTCCTCGACCTCCTTTGGTGCTGTTTTGATTTCATGTTGGCAAACCGTTTCTGGGTCGAGGAATCCCACTGGCCCCTTGGTTCTTCGTACTTCAATCATCTCGTATCTATATAACGAAATAGTTAGACATGACATTTATCGGTATTACGTGAATGTAGGCCAAGATTGATATATTAGACACTTACAGTGACCAGCATCTCAAAAAAGATATGTCGAGGGCGTCGTGATAGAACAAGTTGTGCAAGTTATCGAATTCTATTAAGAAGTAGCCATGGCCCTCATGGTGAAAATGTTCGCACAAAAATTGCGGTGATCACCTTGAGTACGTCTTGGTTGGATCGATCTAAGTACCATGCATGCAATCGCATCATGGGTGTTAGACTTTTAACTTGAGCGGTGACAAAGGGCTTCCCTACTTCGAATTTCAATCTTTGTTGATTATCTTGGTCATCAGACTGCGCCTTGCCCTTACTTTTTTGTCGCACGACATCAAACTCGGTCCTGGCCTCGCCTGATCTGGCTGATACGACTTGTCTAATGTGCCAATTTTTGGGATCAGGGGTTGTAGGTTTGTCCTTTGAAGTACCAGGTGTTATAGGTCTCTGCTTTGGAGTACTAACAGTGGCCATCTTGATGGGGTCCTCAATGGATTTCTTTTCTACCTCATTTTGCTTCTTCCCCGTTTCACTCTCAGGTGCTGGTTACGGATGCGAGGATTATACTGCAGGAGAGGCTGGCACTGCATGGTCCAAGACGATGTCACGCTTGCACCATTGGATGAATGAGTGGACGGCACTTCCTAGAGTTGTTATCTCATCATTGGCGGGTTTTTCCAGTCCAATCTCACCAAACTGTGCAAGTACCGTGTTCACTTGGACCTTTGCATAACCTGGCGCTATCGGGGTATTGTGCAGGACACCCCCTTCTTGGCACGGATAGACTACCCCTGTAGCAGCCTGTACAAATATGTTCATCACGGGCATGTTGAGCTGACAGGGTGTGGGGTCCTGTATGTCATCCACAGGATAATGGTTGTTGTCCACTTCTGCCAATGGCGTGGACGCGCAACTGCTGCGACGACCTGTAGGGCTTGATAGAACGTTGTGGGCCTGCGACTGGCTCAAGGCTTGTTATACTTGTCGTTCAACTTGTTCTTTAATGGTGCCTTGTATTTCTCGCAGAACCCTTTCCTTCATCATTTCTATTTCCTTCTCAGCCCGCTCTTCTTTAGCTCTCTTCCGACTCCTATAAGAGTCTCCGTGCTTAGGGAATCCACTCCTCCATGGAACCTTGACCCCGATGCCTCGTGTTCGACCGGGGTGCTCTTTGTTTCCTAGGGCCGCTGTTAGCTCATCTTTCTCCCTGTCTGGGTGAAAAGATCCTTGGGTGGACTGGGCGTAAAACTCATGAACTCTTTGCGTCATTGCTTCGTCTTCGCTGCTCTTGAATGATAAATCCCAAGTATACAAGATATTCGCCTCGCTAGCACGTAGTGCTTCACTCGATCCGTAGTCCGATCAAGGGACTTGTGCCGACCAATTGGACCGCTTCTAATTCTGCCTCTCCCATTGAGCAATTTTACCGCGTACCCACTCGTGCCAAGTGCGTGGGGTGAGTATTCCTTCTTGCGATGCTAATGTGGTTCTCTTTGGACTTCCTTCTTCGCTTCCGATTGCTTCATCGCCACAAACTCATCCCAATATGGCTCCAATCTTGGGTACTCTCCGATAGTGACCGGTTTTGCTTCACATAATTTGTGTTCACCGCTTGAAGTTTCTCCACGCCGCATCCATGGTCATCATTGCGTCGCGACGCACAAGATCTTCGGCTCCTTCGGGAATTCAAGGTTTCTTTGAGCTCATCCACAGATCCTCTTTGGTGGCTCGGGCACTTTATGCCAATCCGAATAGGTGATTGGCACTTTATCCCTGCGATGCACCCGCATGTTGACTGTATTTTGTCTTGATTTTCTCGGTGCAACAGGGCCCCAGATATCTAAGACCTACGAGATGGTGTATCGGCCTTGAGCTTCTTAGTTTTCCCTCGTCCTCGGCGTCTTGCAATAGGAGCATCATCTCGCAAGCGGTGGAGGCCTCGGCACCTTCGGTGGTTGGGTGGAGGGTAAGGTACCGCTGGGCTCTCCTCCACTATAGGATCGGTTTGGGCTCCATTAGAACTACAGTTCGACCCGAAACATAATTTTCGTCAAATACTACAGAATCATCTCACGGAATTTCAAAGTACAGAATCATCTCATGAAAATGATTTTGCAAGAGCAAGAGACTTAATTAGCTCATAACAAAACTAATTAAGCAAGCATTAGCTCTTGAAATAGTGCTGATTGGTTGTAAATTTTTTGGACGCAATATGTAGCTATGGTTTACTGACTATTCCATATAACAATATGATTAAAAGTGCATAATCCAATGATTGCCGAAATGACATACATCGCAAGATCCAGCATAAAAGCAAGATTATGTCATTCATACAATGAATCATGTCGTACACCACCAAAAGAATGAAAATGGTATTGAATTGTATTGCTCTCAGATTAGGGTCTAATGAAAAGAATGAAGTGGTGATGTACAAAGCGAGATTAGTAGCAAAGACCTTGCATTGATTATGATGAAACTTATTTTCCTGTTATGGATGGTACTTATTTATTAAACGTGATGATGGATATGTTGCGATGACTACACAACTTAGTAGACCATATTGTTTCAAAATGTGGCATGAATGTCTAGGTCATCTTGGATACCTTGCATTGATAAAAATCATCTAGGAAACACTAGTACACAAAGTCCAAGAGATGAGAATATCTGTTCTAGGAGAAATGTTGTAGCTGTAATCCAAGGAGAATGGAACAAAACCCAATGAAATCACACACATAACAAATAACATACAAAGCGAGATTAGTAGCAAAGACCTTGCCTTCTTCCCCCAAGGGTCTGTGTTGAGAAGCGGCAGGTCGGGGACGGCGTCGGGCTCGGGCGCGGGGGCGAGGGCGTCGGGCGGGCGGCGGCGTCGGTCTGGTGTCGGGCTCGGCGCGAAGCGAAGCGTCGGCGGGGGGCGGCGCGGGTCTGGCGTTAGGTCGCGGGCGAGCGCGGCGGCGCGGCGGCGCGTCGGGCGCGGAGGCGTCGAGCGCTGGCGGCGTCTGGGCAGCGACCGTGGCGGCGTCGCGCGCGGCGGGAGTTTAGAGGTTTAGAGCGCGTCAGAAGAGGCGGGAGTTTAAGGGTTTGGGCACTCGGTGAGAAAAGAGTGTTGTACCATTTTTATATACGGAGCATATTATCAATGACGGTTCTTAAAAAGAACCGCCACTGATACAGTTATCTGTGGCGGTTCTTTATACGAACTGCCACAGATAATTTATCAGTGGCGGTTCGTTGTAAGAACCGCCACTGATACATATAATATCTGTGGCGGTTCTTTATACGAATCGCCACAGATAATGTTATCAGTGGCGGTTCGTTGTATGAACCGCCACTGATACATATAATATCTGTAGCGGTTCTTTATACGAATCGCCACATATAATGTTATGAGTGGCGGTTCGTTGTAAGAACCGCCACTGATACATATATTATCTGTGGCGGTTCTTTATACGCACCGCCACAGATAAGGTTATCAGTGGCGGTTATTTTTAAGAACCGTCACTGATGTGCCTACCCTGAAATCTGTTTCTGAATCAACAATACGCTTCACTATATATTGTCGAATAGCAGCGCAGAGTTTAGAAGACCTTATTTTTGGTGCTGCGCAATTGCAGCGTTTTCCGAAAACAGACTTTATACTACCATGCACAAGATTATACTATGAAACAAAACCGAAAACAGACTTTATACTACCATACATAGAAGACTTGTGCGGCCTGGTCATCGTCGGCGAACCAGGCGCGCGCCATACCGCCAGAGTCGGCTTCCTCGATATTGCCATTACTCGTATATAGCTAATTATTTTCTTTCACAATTTGCCCTTCTTCATGATCGTCGCGATGATAGGTAGCTTCCTGAGTGGTTTCTTCCTCGAGCCTGATGTTGCCATCTACGAAAGGAGGCAACTCATCAAACTGGTTGTACTCTTCCTCATCCACGACATTCTCAACTCCGATGATCCTTCTTTTTCCTCAAGAACTACATGGCGCTTCTTATATCGTCGGTCGATTACATAGAAGACTGTGCTACTTGCTTCGCAAGTACGAATGGTTCATCTCTGTATCCGACATGTTCGATGTCCAGAGTAGTGAAGCCGTACTTGTCCACCTTGACACCCTTTGGGAGTTGTACCCAATGACACCGAAACATTGGGATCTTAAAAATACAGTAGTCGAGCTCCCAAATCTCTTCTATGAACCCATAGAAGCTACTCTTCTTACTGCCTTTGTTGTCATAGGCATCTATGCGAACACCACTATTTTGGTAAGTTCTTTTGCTATCCTGAGATCTCGTGTAAAAGGTATATCCATTTATGTCGTATCCTTGCCATGTCAAGATTGTACTTGATGGCCCTTTTGCCAGTCACCTCAACATGACACTCGTTTCTTTCCCAGTCATATGCTCTTTGAACCAATGATTGAACAAACGGTTATGCTCTTTTGTTACCCAAACCTCTGATCATCCACGATTTTCCTCTCGTAGCTTATCCTTGTGCATGTCCATATACGAGGACACCTCAACCGATGTTGCAAGGCTGTGAAATGAGCTTTTTCGAACAATCCATGATCGTAAGAATTTGTTGATTTCCTTCCAATCGTCCATTTCCCAGCTAACCTACCCTCATGGCGAGATACATGCACTCCTACCGGTTCCACCCCCTCCATGTAATCCACACAAAACTCGATAACCTCCTCAGTTGCATAACCTTCCACAATGCACCCTCCTCCGAGATCGATTGCGTACATACTTCTTCAGATACCCATGTACCTTTCGAATGGGTACATCTGATGCAGGAATACGGGCCACATACATTTATCTCATTCACAAGGTGAACAATGAGATGAACCATTATATCGAAAAATAATGGAGGGAAATACATCTCTAGCGGCATAGTGTCTTGACCACATCATTCTCGCAGATTCGTAAAGTCCGATGGGATCGATGACCTTCGTGAAATCGTGTTGAAGAAGAAACACAACCTCATGATTGCCTCTCGGACCTTTTCAGGCAAAATACCTCTAATTGCAATAAGAAGCATTTGTGTCATCATCACATGACAATCATGAGACTTCATGCCACTTAACTTCAAATCTTTCATCGAGACCGGTTTCTTGATGCTTATGAATGTAGGACGGAACTTTCACACCATGCAAGCATTTGCAGAGGTCTGTTCTCTCTTTTTTGGAAAGAGTGTAGCAAGCTGGGGGAAGGTAAAGTCACCCTTTCCTGGTGTCCTGAGGATGTAGCTCAGCTCTGATTTTTATTTTTTCTAGGTCCCTTCGTGCCTTCAGTCCGTCCTTAGTTTTGCTAGGAATGTTCAGCAAAAGACCAATCAAGCTGTCACATACATTTTTCTCTACGTGCATGACGTCTATGCAATGTCGAACTTCTAAGTCCTTCCAATAGGGCAAGTTCCAAAATATCGATCTCTTCTTCCACGTGGTCTTCTCAGTACGAGACCTCGATTTATTATTACTATCTCCCTTTCCAAGTACGACATTAATATCCTTAACCATATCATATACCTCTTCCCCACGATGAGGTCTTGGGGCTATACCATCCTCTTTTGTCCCGTCGAATTGTTTTTTCATATTGCGGTAGGGGTGATTCCTGCGAAGGAACCTACGGTGATGCATGTACACGGTTTTCCTCGAGTTATTGAGCCACACACTAGCGGTTTCATCCATGCACTGGGGGCATGCTTTGGCCCCTTTTACAGTACGACCGGATAGGTTACCAAGGACAGGGAAATCATTGATGGTGCAAAACAACAATGCCCGTAGGATGAAGTACTCTCGCTTGTACTCATCCCATACCTGTACACCTTCGTTCCACAGTACCACAAGATCTTCCACCAATGGTTGTTGGTATACATCAATATCATTGCCAGGTTGTCTCGGCCCTTAGATAAGCAGCGACATTATAATGTACTTTCGTTTCATACACAACCAAGGAGGAAGGTTGTAGATACAAAGAGTCACGGGCCAAGTGCTATGAATACTACTCAAGTTACCGAAAGGATTCATTCCATCCGTACTCAACTCAAACCTTATATTCCTCGGTTCATTCCCGAAGTCCTTCCTGAAGAGCCTATCGATGGTTCTCCACTGAGCAGAATCAACAGGGTGTCTCAACTTTCCATCCTTTTTACGCTCTTCTGAGTGCCATCGCATCAGTTGGGCATGCTTTTTGTTTTCAAATAAACGCTTCAACCGAGGAATTACCGGTAAATACCACACCGCTTTAGCGAGAGCTCCTTTCTTCACCACGGTGCCCTCGCTGTCATGGCCTTTACACCTGTATCGCGATTATTTGCACACCAAGCATACATGCATGTCTGTATACTCTTTGCGATAGAGTATACAATCGTTTGGACATGCATGTATTCTTTCTACTTCCAATCCCAATGGACATACAACCTTCTTAGCTAAATAAGTGGTTATCGGCAATACATTTCCATCTGGAAGCATGTCCGCTAAGAGATGTAATAGCGCCGTGAAACTCTTATCGGACCAACCATTGCTTGCCTTCAATTTTAGAAGTGAAAGCACGGTGTGCAACTTTGTGTATTCCTCCTTGCAACCCGGGAACAAAGGTGTGTCCGAGTCGTCCAACAAACCCTTGAATTGATTAAACTCTCTCTGACTAGTTTAGTTCCCTTCTGCATCGCGCAACATCTGAGTAAGATTATTATCGTCATCAATGTCCAACCTATCCTCACCAGATCCATAACTAATGTCAGCTGCCATAATGCCTTCTCCATCATCCAATACGTTATCACCTTCATGTATGTTTTCCTCTTCACCGTGACTTGTCCAACGTGTATAGCCAAGTACAAAACCTCTTCGAACCAAGTGCAAGTGGATGTGCTCTTTGTCTGAAAACATTTTCTTATTCTTGCAATCAATGCATGGACAATGTATGTACTCCGTCTTCTTGTGCAACTTGTTCTCCTCAGCGGCTCTTACAAAAGTAGATACCCGTCGATGTAATCTCTTTATAACAGTTCGTATTGTACATCCATCTCGGTCCATCTAAAATTAATTAACATATAAAAATTGATTAAAAAACTAATCTAAATACTTATCTTGTAAAGAAGCTAGATAATAAATTCATCATCTAAAAATGATGAGCACCTACCTACCAAATTAACTAAAATTTCATGTATATTAATATCCACTAATCTTAAATAAATAAATTTAATATATGCAAGATGTATATTATACGTGCACACTAATGGAACCAAATTAATAGTAATTAAAAAACTATTCTAATTACCTATCATCTAAAGGAGTTAGATAATAAATTCATCATCTAAAAATGATGAGCACCCACCTACCAAATTAACTAAAATTTCATGTATATTAATATCCACTAATCTTAATTGAACAAATTTAATATATGTAAGATGTATATTATACGTGCACACTAATGGAACCAAATTAATAGTAATTAAAAAACTAATCTAATTACTTATCATCTAAAGAAGCTAGATAATAAATTCATCATCTATCAAATTAAGTTAAAATGCAATTTATATTAAATATATGCTTGATCATAATTCATCATCTATAAAAGGAACACAACATCATCTAATGAATCTAGGTAGGAAATAAATTCATCAACTACAAAATGGTAGGTAAATAAAAATAAACAAAATCTAAACTTTTCATCACATCTACATATAAACCTTAATTGAACTAGGCTTAAAAATTAAATTGCAACAAGATTAACACAAATCAAGAGAGGAGAAAAAATAACTCACCAAGGAACAACTAGAGGAAGTACAACACAAGAATTGGAGAAAATGAAATCTGAAAATTAGAAGTTTTGGTTTGCTCTCGGGAGGAAGAAGACCGGTCTTTGCATCGACCACCTACTTATAGGCAGTATTATCAGTGGCGGTTGTTAACTAGAACCGTCACTGATAATATTATCCGTGGCGGTTCTATCCTCGAACCGCCACTGATAATAAATTATCAGTGGCGGTTGGAGGATAGAACCACCATGGATAATACAATTGTATCAGTGGCGGTTGGAGGATAGAACCGCCACGGATAACCTAGTTATTAGTGGCGATTCTATTCTCCAACCGCCACTGATGATGTATTTGTTATCAGTGGCGGTTTTCTCCTCGAACCGCCACTGATATTCTTCCCGCCATTTTCAATATAGAACCACCACTGATAATTATATTTGTGGCGGTTCGAAAAAAACCACCACAAATAGACCGTCACCTATTGCAGGTTTTGGCGTAGTGTAATTGGCACCACAAAAATAAGCGGTCTAGATTGTTGTCTTTGTCTATCGATTAATGAGAGATTTTTTTTCCTTTTTCACGATTATTGTGTGAGTTTGTTTCGCTGAAAACAAATAAGATGTCTTGAATCTCACCGGTTGTTTTATTTATATATATATAGATAAGCATATATAAGCACAGGCTTAAAAAGTTCTAGTATTTTGGAAGTATCTGTCATATCAAATTTGTTTTTATGTTTTTAAATCATATTTGATAAAAAAAAATTGTTGGTACTATTTTCATATGGTCAATCTAGATAGTTTCATAGATATTAATTATCAAAGTTAGATAAAATTAACTGCACACACGTCCCGTGGTGAATAGAATTCAGGGAGTAACGTAGCAGACGATCATATATATAGCGTCCATGCATATCTTGTTTCTTTTCTGAACATATTAAGCTCGTATATTTTGTGTACTTCATCTTGCATTTTTCAAGAAACTAAAGCTATGATAATCTAATTTACTCATCGTATGTGATTAATTATTACAATTTTGTAAATGAGGTTAGTCTACTAAAGCCTTTTCTCTTTATGAACCGTCTGTGACGAGGAGTTGTGCAGTAGTGGTACTACTATAATGTCATTATTGAGTATGGTGACTCGTATATCTATTTTTTAGGATTTAAAAACACGTGCTATAACAAGTTCTAGATGAATCCTAATAGAATTATGATTCATACGTTCTTTTGGCATATGATTCCTACTTCCCTTTTGGAGGAGAACTAAGGGACATATATAAACCACAGGGTTGGTCATAGAGAACTAAGCAACCAAGGAGCAAGTCAAGCAAAAGTAGCACATCCAAAGTAGAAGTGTACATAGGGAGATTAGATGTTAGATTATCCTTTAGCACTAAATTTTTGTAAAGGGCAAGGATCCGAGGGTTCTAAAAGTTCGAGAGGATTGTGAAAGAGCAACAATACCTTGTGCTCTTTTGAGGTTATACTTAAAGAATTTGCGATCAGCTTAGTTAAATATTTTTTCTCTTGTCGTGATTGCTTCAACGTTGTTATTTTAGTTATCTCTACAAGATCAATCTTCTTCGTTATTGAGATGTGCACGTTTGTGCTATACCTCACAAAATTCTGATCTAATCTAAAAGGTCGCCGTGCATAAAGAGTATTAGAGTGTAACAGTCATCAATTAATGTGCGCATGATAAAAGTTAATTACTATGTTTACGCCATATTTTAGTTTTGACTAAAATGAAAACTTATTCATACATATGTAACATCCCGAAAAATAAAATAATATAAAAATAAATATTTTAAATTTGAAAATATTTATTTATGAGTTTTATTGGCTTTATTGGTTCTTATTTGAATTTTCTTGGATTTTTGTATTGTATGGAAATCCAACAAATAGAATTAGTAAATGGAAAATGGTAAAAAGGTAAAATAGTAAAAGTAAAAATTAGAAAAATTTACCATGGTAACTCTAAGCATGCGGTGGATGAATTCGGCCAACAAATAATATTTTTATGTACAGGAATATGAATAAATGAAATGAAGGATAACACTTTTTGACTTATCTAGAGCTATAAAAATTACCATAACACCCTCAGAGTAGAATTTATCTCTGGTAAAAATTTCAGGAATTTATCATGTCATTTAAACCTTCTAAAAATTCAAAAATAGAGGCTTTGAAAATCTGAAAATTAACATTTCAGAATTTTTGTAAAATATTTACACCATATTATGACTTGAAATTTTTATAGAGACATTATTAACCCAAACCAAGAAATTAAAATTTTTTAAAAAATAAATAATAAAATTTGCACTCTTAAATAAATCAAAATCCGAAATCAAAATTCTGAGCAGTGCACAGTGTCAGAATTTTTATTAATTAACCATATGGTATTTTCATCCCAAAAGTTTACTGGAAGCTAACCACTCCCAGTATACCATGGTCAAAAAGTTTCGCAATTTTTCAACTTCTTTGATAGCCGTTTTTACGTCCAGTACTGAAGCCATCATGTTTACTGTGTTTTAGGGACACCTCGCCTCAGTCCAGAAGTTTCGTCTTTAAGGCAGCCAAACCAGCGCACAAGCCAGAGATTTCCATGCCAAGGCCAGCCACTGAGTCATTCCCACACCAAAGCCTTCCATCCAAAGCCAGCAAGCTCCAACTCGTTTGAGCAAAAGCCTCAGGCATTCATCTCCTCCTTCGCATGAGCTTCATTCGAGTGAAACGAGTGGCCAGAGAAGATCAAGGAGGTCAAGCAATCCCAAGCCAGAAGCTGGAGCTTCCCTTCTCTGGCATTGTCGCAGAGCTTCCCAAGAAGAGTAAGATTTCGATCAAGCCAATTCAGTGAGTCGTTTTTGAATTGCTTGAGTCCGTAGCACCCTAGTGCATTGTCAAGCTCTAATCATCCCTCAATTTCAGTTCCTTTCGTGCAAAAACCAGAAGCTCATCTCTTCCGCCATTTTTGAAGCTCGAAGCTTAAAACCCGATTCAAGTGCTGCGGTGAGAAGTATTCCAATTCCTTAAGAAAATAACACCCTGATTCTTCACTGATCACTTCACAAACCCCATTTTCAGCTCTTTTTGCCTGCAACGCCGCCGCACCCCATTTCTTCTTCCTCGGCTCAGGCTCACGGTGGCGGCCCAACTCGTCGCTTCTCCGGATGAATCGACCCCCAAATGGTACTCCCTAGCCCCACTGATGCTTACCACGTTACCGATTCGGCCGGAGACTTAGTTCTTCTTCTTCTCCAGCGAGTCTCCACCATTCTCGCCGCCCCCTCTCGACGGCGAGGTACCTCCGGCCGTCACCGGAGGCGAAGGACCGCACCACCTTGTGCGCCGTGATGAGCTGATGCTCATGGTGCTCTCGGCCGGCCGATTCTGCCGCTCCTTCGTCGCCGGCGAGCTGCCCTAACGCCTTCCCTGCTTCGGCTCACTGGTCGGCGGGCCCGCTCGATCAATGCGGTGCGAATCAGTGAGGGCTCATGTAGGTGAATACACCTCTCAACTCAGAAAACGTAATTTCAATTTTCTTTAGAATTTCATACCCGAGTTAATTCAATTAGCCATATCGTTTGCATTATAACTCCAAAATTAGTGAAATGAATTTCTATATTAATGTAAAATCAAGTACCTTCAGAATATGCAATAATATTTTGAAAATGATCCATGGGTGAATTTGAAATTCAAATTTGAATAAAAGGCCTAAAGATATCCTTTGTATAAAAATTCTGCAAACAAACTTAGAATTGAATAAACCAATTTTAGTGAAATCCTTATGCTTCCAGAAGCTCAAATATATAAAAATATTTAAATTTCATTTATGTTTAAGCTATTTTCTATTAAAGGGTACATTCAATACATTAAAAACTCAAATATACATAACGTATATAAAAGAAATCCAAAATAAGATGAAATAAGTTTCTAAATTTGAATTAAGCCATAAGGATTTGGAATATGTAATAGAACTTAGATGATCACTACAATTCAAATTATTTCAAACAAGTTTGTTTAAAGTCCCTTTTATGTAACATATAGTAGCTATGCAAACTATAGCTCCTAAAATCATGAAATTGTTCTCACATGTCTTTGAGGTTGTAAATGTCCCATTTCTGCAAAAAAATTTGGAGTTAAACTCAGTTTGTATTAAAAAGTAAGCATAAGAAGCTTCCCTTGCATAGAGGATTAAATAGTTAAAATATGGATCAAATGAATTCGATTAATCACCAAATTAGTTTTATTATACTCCTGACATCACAAGGATCCCGGATATATAAAAATGTATAAGGGTTACCATAGGAAACAGGAAATGTTTAGTGGTCGAAGTATTGATGCTTGTGTTGTTCAAATGGTCATAACTTTCATAATCGAACTTCAAATTTGATGAAACCAATTCCTATAACCTTGAAAAATAATTCCCTGGCTGAATGTGCAAAAAAATATCTTATGTTTGTGCTAATCTGAATTAAGTCCGTATTAGACTCTAATGATCACTTATATGGAAAACGTATCGAATAGAAGCCAAGTATCACGAAACTAACTTTAAAACGCTCTTATAGTTATCCCAGGTTTATACCCGAAAAATGGATAAATTATCTTATAAGGTGTAATCACAAACTTAAATCGAAAATCGAACCTTTATCGTGTAAAGTTAGAAACACTTAAGCATTTTCAACAACCCGTAGAATATTTCGTCTAAATGCTAATATTATGAAGATTAGTTTAGAAATGATATTTGGGATATGGGCTATCATATTCTAAAAATATATTTTGTTTATAGCTTGATATTCATCTGAATCCAGCTAGTGCAATAACCTTAAGTGATAGTTGTTCACTACACTTGTAATCCAATTTCTTATAACATAAACCTTATTGTCATTTAAGCTTTTTCAACAATGAATAGAATATATCGTCTAAACACTAAAATGTATGAAATCAACTTAGAAATGTTCTTCAAAGTATATCCTATCCTGTTATGAAGAAATAGTCTTGTTTCGTCATGTTTTGCATATAAATCCTATTAGCCAAATATCCTAAAGTGTTATGTTTTATGAACTTCATAATATGAATAAACAACTTGGCAATAATGAAGAAATCCATGGTTAATATATATTAGTATCACCAGAACCTTCTTAGAAACCATAAATAAATCCAGTAACCTAACTTAACAGATATACCTTATTCTGAATCATTCCTTGTGTAATATCATTTCAGATTAAGTGCTATTCGCATAACCTCTTTTTCTAATGTTTTAATTCTGTTAATCTAAATAATTTTAGCATCTATAATTCGAAGTCATAAATACAAGAATTCATAATTTTAGCCTCTTGAATTCGTAACTCAAGAATAGATAACCTATAGAAGAAATCATGTTTTATTCGTCGTAAAAGCCACTATCTTTTTGATGTGTAATTATCTAAATCGTGAGGCCTTGAAATCATATAACTCAACCCTAAGATATGCCTATTTTCCTTAGTGAATCTTTATTTGGTTTTCTATCTGTTTTCTTTTTGCCCTTATTAAAGTTGGTTATTTGCTATATTTTTGGTTGATCGACGTGTAGAATTCGACGTCCCTTCCTCCGTTGATGCCTCCGTCAGTCGCGGCCTCGTCTTCATCGTAAACAATAAATAAGCAAGGCAAGCGCCCCTTTGACCATCTTGATCCTAGTATTTGATTTGCACTGTGTTTACTAAAATGTTTCATGCATACGTTTACTTTCTGTAAATTCGCTATTTTGTGGTATTGGTAGATATACCTGTTGTCAGATGAAACTCCTTGATAATTATGGAAATGTGAACCTTGATAACCATAAAATAGGGCTAGACATTACTTAATGCCAAATTGGGTATATGCGCTCATGTTATCCCTGCTTAGCCATGCTTTAGCTTTTTGTGGGGCAGATGATCATGATTAAAATTGTTTCTTGAAATGTTTTATCTGGAACCTAAATGGTCCTTTTTGGGAAAATGGTTGCTGGTAGTTTGCAAAAAACCCCAAAATAAAACAATGGTTTGACGCGGGCGATTATTGGCAATAACCGGATGTGCAAAGGGATTTGCACGTAGTGTAGGGTGGAGTATCGCCCTTGTCAGATTAAGGACCGAGCAAATGGGATGTTGTAGATCCATGTTTTTCGTACAACCACGAGGGCTTGTATGGGCGGGTCTTAGCCTATTAAGTTGTTTAGATGTGGCTTTGCATCTAAGGAAGGTGAGAGATTGCACAGGCATTCCGGTCAGGTCTGTCTGTAGGGGTTTCTACATACCAATGCAACGGTGTACGCCTTGCCCTGGACAGAGACGTGGTGTTGTGTGTGATAAATGTGGATCCACGACTTGGGTGAGTGTCTCTGTTTTCAGGGCGAGGGTTAACGTCCCGGGCTAGTGTAAAACCACGTCTAGATAATGTAACGGCTCTGTATGATCTCCTTGCTGACACACCAAAGGAAGTGTGTTAATTGATCTGGCGAAAAGGTTGATCATTCCTTGTGGGTAAAGTGTACACCTCTACAGAGTGTAAGAACTAATCGATTAGCCGCGCCCGCGGTTATGGGCACTTGGGGAAAATCCTCCCAATGTTAGAGTCTTTGGTATTTTCTAAAATGGGTTTGTTCTGAACTTGTTTTAGCAATTGTTGCTTTATATCGAAGGGCTGACATTGATGGACCTTATGGTTTGGATTTTTCGAACTCACGTCATGGAGGACTGTGAGTATTACTTAATGTTGTATCTATTTTATTATCAATCAACTTGCTCTTATAAATTCCGTTTGCAAATGATAACTTGTTTTACAATTCAATTCTGCTTTATGCAAATTAACTGTATTAGTCTTTCCCTTGAAATGGCCTGCATATACTATAGGTTTTACTCAAGTCTTGCTGAGTACGTAAAGTACTCACCCTTGCTTAATTATTATTTTAGATGGATGAGTTAGCGAGGCTTCGAGTCTCTTTTCGTCGTAGGTTGCGGGGTCTTCTTCGTCATGTTCTATCTGGAGTTTATGCCTTGTCAGTTGCCTGCGGGTCGGATGGGCAAACTACAAGATATCGCTTCTTTTGCTGCTTTATTCTCTGAGTTGTAGCTTCTCTTTGTATATTAGTTTCCGCTGTAATTATTTGTGGTGTGATTGTGATTCCAATTGTTGTAAACATGTGAGTGCTAGCTACTGATCCAGGGAATAGCACAGTAATCACATGGAGGTTCCTGTTCATTAGAACGGGGTCTCACAACATACGTATACAGGTCCTCAGTAGCAGGGGCGTAGCTTTGTAGAGGCTAACATAGGACATGGTCTCCCTTCATCAGTTCTGCAACCTTCGGAGAAAGTAGTGCATATTAGGTACTCTACCAAGTGGTTAAGCTAGAAAATGGCCACTTGTTTTTCTTATGCGAGTCATTGTACATTAAGAGATGATGTCTCTTCTATTTGTGCTGACTGCTGATCATCAGTGTTTTGCTTAGTAAGGCGGGCCTAAAGTTTTAGTCTATAGATACGATCGATCGAATGCGTTCCACCTCAAGGAGGAAACATAAGTGGATGCCATTTTTCCGCCAATGTTTGACGTGTCAAACAAAACTCTCGGTGCATATGGGATGTGGCGAACGGATGAACGTAGCTAGCAAGTGAGCAAATGAAACGAGGAAAATGGATGGAACGAAGAGGCCGCTATATGGCCGCAGGAGGGCACGAAAGGTTGGAATGGCGGCCGGCCGGAAAAGGTGGATAGATGGTGGGGTTTGCTTAGCAAAGCATGCAAAACTAGATATATAGGATATCATGCATAGGAGGATCGGAGATCCACTACTTATAACTCGGGTGACACACATTTTCAAAAGGTATCTGATGAAAGAGATCGCGATATATATATATATATATATATATATATATATATATATATATAGTAATTCTTCTGGATTAATTGCCGTGCACCCGGCCGCGTACGGGACGTCCCTAGCTGCACCCGTAACAACACCCCAGATCGAATCGACTAGCTAGCTAGCGGCAGCTCTCTCTCTCTCTCTAGCTTTTGGCCCTTGGGGTGCATGCAAGGGACACATGCATGCGTGACGCGTCGATCGACCTAATTTTCTCTTCCTTCGATCTCCCCCTGCATACGCATATATGCCAGCATACCTAGAACAAAATCGGTTAAAGAGATCGATGATGCTGCTAGTGCACCATGCATGCACACGCACCATACATTAATTCCCACAGTTGACTGCTCAGTACACTGCTAGCTCATGGCACTCTCCCTGCCTATGCGATATTGGCAGGCAGGCATGCACATATATATGTTCCTCAGCTCCCCATCATTAATCTCAACTGGCCTGCAGGCCCAACTTGCGTATACATTGATCGATATATCAAAGCATCTTGGCCACTTGTTTAGTAGTATATGTGAAAAAAGTTAAATTCTCCTCAAGCATGAGAGTTGATCCGAGGCATCTACTTTCAATATCGTCTCCTTACACGTCTCTCTGTTGCATTCGAATGTGATTTCAAACTTATCTTTTGATTCGGTTTAATTGCGTCATTTAGTCATGAGTAATTTATGTATCTTTAAAAGAATCTGGAGATCGATGTTTTGAATGGTGTGTTAAATTCCTCCCTTGCTTTCTCCACTCTTCTTCTTCATCTGGGTCAATATGTGATGCTAATTAGAGCCGCAACGAACCACGTTAGCTCTTCTCCTTTGTGATGAGGACATCACAAATATTAATCCATCCATAGCCGATGCTTACCAAGGACCAATAACTAGAGCTCGAGTCCGACAGATAAATCACTTGGTGAGTTCGTTTCTAACTATTCCATTTGGTATTGGCCAGAATTGGATGCTGCCTAATAATTTTCATGACTTGCTTCTACTCAGGTATGAAGGATCGGCTAAACCGGAATCTCAAGAAGCCGGCCAAGGTTTGCTCGGGCATGACCCATCGACCAAGAACTCTAACTCGAGTACGACTCAATCGACCAAAAGACTCCGACTCAAACACAACTTCGAGTTCGACTCGGAATCGGCCAAGGCTACACGAATCCAACTCAGTCACGACGCCAAAGGAGATCGACCCTAGATGACTCAGAAGACATTGAGTTTGACTCCAACTCAAACTCGCTTAGATTAGTTCCCTTAAATTTACAAAGTGACTTGTAACCAACTCGGAGCGGTTAAGGGTTAGTCCTCCTATAAATAAAGGCACTAGGCCTCAGGAATTTCTCAGGTTTTGATTAGATTATATCTATAGTCGTCGACTTAGATTTCCTCTTGCGCCTGACTGGGTTCCAGCGGCCGTATTGAGTTTCAAAACTCCATTGTGTAAACTTCATCAGAAATCTGAAATAAAGAGATATTGCAACTATCTGGTTCTTACTTGTGTTCACGATTTTGCAAGTAAGATCTATCGGAGTTGAAGCAGGCGATTGCAAGGTTTCTTCATTCAACAGTCTGTTCAGAAACCCTTGAAGTTGTCTCGTCGAGACTTCACCAAATCGGCTTGTCTATTAATCGCCTAAATTGTCGCAGTCACTCTTTGACCGACGGATTGACAAGTAGTTATCATACCTGAAGGAAGATCGGAAAACACATCAGACACCTCCATCGGCTAACTGTCGTATTCGCTCTTGGCCGACGGGACGTGGTCGCATCATCTGGTATCAGAGATCAAGGTTGACCTCCAAGTATATTCCTTTGTTTCCATCCATTGTTTTATTTCGCATCTAGAGTACAGAAAATTGCCACACAACAATATTTGTTTCCATCGACCAAATGTAACAACCTGAAAGTTGGAACAGTGAAAAACAAACAGTTTAAGTTCTAATATAAATGGTCCTGAAATTCTAGGTGATGTTTGCTCCAAATAGAATTTCTTAGACTTTTGTGTTTCGCGAAAAAATTTAATAAAAAGGGGAAAACAAAGAAAAAGGCAAAAAGATTAAAATAAAATTTAGAAAATTTTACCATGAGTCCTATTTGAGCTGGTTATAATTTTTGACCAGTAAGTAGAATTTTTATAAACTTAGGGGTAAGTTAAATAAAATATGTATCTACTTTTTGACTAAAAACAGTGAATCAAAATGTGGAAAGAAAAATAACCAATGTCAAGAAAATCCAAGAAAATTTATATAAATCCCTGGAGATATGATGCATCACTGATAAAAGTTTCATAATTAAATGAATTGATATAGGCCTTTTAAAAATTCAAAAACAGTGGGTCCAAAGTGTAAGGAAAACAATTGTCAGAATTTTTATAAAATAATGGGTCATGTTTTTGGCTTCAAAATTTTACAGTTATCCAATTATAAGGATTGGAACCTTTACAAAAAGTTTCAAAAATAAATCTTAGAAAATGAACCTGTAATTAAATCAAAAACCGAAATCAAAGTTTAGAACCAGGGTACAGTGTCAGAATTTTAATAAATTTCCCAAAAGGATTTTTTGTCTCAAAATTTTCCAGTAGGCGTGTGACTATAAGTAAGTCTTGGTCAAAAAGTTTGGAAAAATCTAGAATTAGTTTAGAGCTTAAACCAATGCGAAATCTAGAGAATTCCCGTTCTGTCTTATCACATTAAAATCGATTATCTCGCTGACAAGTGGGCCCGGCCCTGTTGAATCGTTGACGAGCTGGTCAGCTGAGGCGAGGCTATCTCGCTGCCAGTGGGCCCCGGCCCCACATGTAAGTCTCACGCTCGTTTTTCCCTTTTCTTTTCTTCTCCCCTGGCCGAAGTGAGTCGGCGACACCGCCGTCCTTCGCGTCGATTCCTCACCTGCTCCCGTCCGGCGCCAGGCTCAGCCTTCCACGTCGTGAGTAGAGCTTCACCTCCTCGCCTGTGCCCACTTGATTCCGGTCGAGTCGCTTCGGAGGTGAGGCTAGCTTCGTTGCGCTCGGTGCAGGGAAGACGACCGAAGCAATTCACTCCGACTCGAGCCAAAACCGAGACTTAAACCTTTCGCTCACTTCGCATAGCCTTCTTGCTCCTCTCCTTTGCAATTTCACCGAGCTGGAAGCCTTGCAAGGCATCATCTTCCCCGTTCGTCCGCAAGAACCCGAAAAGGGGGGAAATCGTCAAATCGGGTGAGTTCTCCCTCAATCCATCCAATCGATTCCACCCGAAGCATCCTTAGTGTCCTGTGTTCATCGATCACACGCTAGTTTGGCTTCTTTTTGCTCAGCGCGCCGCAAGATCGCTCTTCTTCCTCACGGCCGGCGCGACGGTGGCAAGCCATTCCACCCATCTCCGACCCGGATATCCGTGAGTTTTCATCCCTTGCTCCATCAGTAGCTAGACAAACCCTAGGCCGCCGGAATCGTAGCCTCTAGCCAAGCTTTCACCGTCGCGGCCATGGCGCCGCCGCACCTTCACGGTGGCGGCCATATTCCCGGCCGTCTCCCGGCGAAGTAGCACCACCCCTAGATTCATCTTGGCACGGTGAAGCTAGAACCGGTGCCCGTTCGGCCGCGGCGGAGCTAGTTCGCCGGCGGCGAGCGAAGGTCCGAGGTGCCCTGTTCTGGGTCACTGACCGGTGGGACCCAGATGTCAGCGAGCCTTCGGGTTTTAAACTCATTTTTGGCGCGCATAGGGAAACCGTTTCCTCCGAACGAAAGCGTATTTTGCAATTTCAGTTGATTTTCAGAAACCGGCCAAAATTCAAACGCTTGTAACTTTTGAATCATCTGGCCAAATTGAGTGAAACTAATTTCTAAATTCGTATAAAATTCTGTAGTTTCTGAATATATAAAAATTTCTGTAGATGAGTAAAATGTGATTTTAGGAAAAAATTAAAGAGAAGCTTAAGTGTAAATAGGGTGTTATGAATAAAATATTTTTGGGATGATCCAATTAAGGAAAAGTAAATTTTTGTTGAGACTCTGAGTTATGAGCATTCCAAATAAACAAAACTTTCCCATGATACCTTATTATATATCATGTTTGCTTAAAAATGAATATTAAGCATGAAAAATGAAATTGAGTAAATGAAAGATAAGATTAAAGTTTGAATGTTTAAAAATTCATTCTATTGAGGTATGTATCATGGGGAGTTGCTCATGTGAAAATACTTAGGGAAAAGTATTTGTGATAGTTGTTCAATTAAGAAAAACAATACTAGTTATAACCAAAATAGATGTAATTGGCTATGAACAAGTTCAAAATAACTCAAATTCACTTTTAAAATGTTTTTAAAATCATGCCCTGATTTCAGGAAGAAAATGGATGAAAGATGTTGAATAGTTTAGTAATGAATGAAAATGAAAAATTGAAAGGTTATAAGTTAGTTTTTATGTTCATATAGCCCTTTTCAACATATGATAAAATGGATTATATGAATAAGGAAGAATGTAAAAATGGTATAGAAGTACTTCACAAAGTATAATCTAGTAGATTCTGGGAAGAGAATGATATTTTGTTAAGGTTTGTATGCAAAACAAGTTAAGCGAATGAGTCTATTTTTTTATGTTTTGCTGAATGATTGAAGCAATCAAGCTTTTTCAACCATGTGTAAAATAACTCATCCAAGTAAGAAATTTTGGAAGAATAGTGTAGAAATGATAACCAAAGTTTGTTCTGTCAGATTCCAGAAAAATATTCTGTTTTAGAGCTTTGGTTCACTTAGTTTTCATAAGTGTAATAACCTTAAGTGATATGATTTAGCCCTCTTAGCCAGTTTTGTAGCCAAGTCTAGAGTTCAACCAAGCCTTTTCAGCAATAGTTTTCAAGTTTCATCCAAACCCTAAAAGTTAAAAGAAGTTGTTGGATTTGATAATTAAAGTATGCTCTAGCTAATTCAAGGCTTAAACTCTAATTTCTGTAGTTAATGGACATCAATCTTGTTAGGTTTATAACCCTAGATGATATAGTTTTTCAAGTGCTATCTTCTTGGAAAGTTTGAGAAAAACAGAGAGGGCTCTGTTTCTTTGAGTGTTGCATCTTCCAAAGTAGCTAATGAACAATCATTTCATTTCAAATAATTTTAGCATCTATAATTCGATGTTTAAATTCGAATATTTCACGAATAGCGCTTACTGTTTGATTCAATTGTGTTTACTGTTTATCATGTCTTTTTTTTTGCCATTTGGAGTTTGTTGATATTCTCTTTTTCTTCTTGTTTGCAGCAGTAGAGACCGACATCATCGAAGAAGAAGAAGACTGCTCGCAGATCCGATTTTATTCTGACAGTTGATTTGCAAGGCAAGCAACTCCTTGATCACGTTGAGCCCGATAATTCACCTACTATATGTTGTTTTTGCTTATATACAGTGCATCCGGATAATTCCCCTAAAAGTGCTATTTTGGGTTAGAACTGTAGCTAATCCTCAGTAAATTATGGTTTGTCTCAATCTGTATGGACTTGTGAACCTTGTAAACCTTAGATTGAGCTAGACATACTTAATGTCATGTTTGGGTATAACCGCTAGCATAATAATATTCTGCTTAAGTCTCTCGTTGGTATTTTGGTCTTTTCAACTGTCATATGATCTTTTGGGAACTGGTTGATGATAATTTGCTAAAAACCCTCAAACAAAACTATGTTTTGACGCGGGTGGTTATTTGGCGCTAGTCGGTTGTGCAAAAGGATTTGCACGTAGCTAGGGTGGAGTATCGCCCGTGTCAGATTAAGGGCCGAGCAAATGGGATGTTGTAGAACCATGTTTCGTGCAACCACAAGGGCTTGTATGGGCGGGTCTTAGCTTAATTAGTTGTTTAGATTTGGCTTTGCATCTATGGAAGGCGGGAGATTGCACAGGCAGTCCGGTCATGTCTGTCTGTAGGGGTTTCTACATACCAATGCAACGTGTACGCCTTGCCTCAGACAGAGACGTGGTGTGTGTGTGATAAATGTGGATCCATGGCTTGGGTGAGTGTCTGTCTTCATGGCGAGGGTTAACGTCCCGGGCTGGTGTAAAGCCATATCTAAATAATGTAACAGCTTTGTATGATCTCCTTGCCGACACACCGAAGGAAGTGTGTTAACTGGCCTGGCGAACGAGGTTGATCATTCCTTGTGGGTAAAGTGTACACCTCTGCAGAGTGAAAAATCTGATCGATTAGCGCGCGCCATGTAATGGGCACTTGGGAAAATCCTCCCAATGCTAGAGTTTTGGTGATTCCAAAATGGGTTGGGCTTTTGGAAACTGTTTTCCAACCATCTTTTGTGTCAAAGGACCGACACCGAGGTTTTTATGCAGTCGGGTAGACTGGGTTGAAAATCTGGAATATTTGCTTACAATTCTGTCTTTCAATTACTTTTATTAAAATGCGATGTTATAATCTATTATGCTTATTTACTTTAATGTTTTCATGCAACTGCAAAATAACCATAGCCTGTCATTTGCTCAACCTGCATAATTACTTAAATGCATCTGTGAACCAATATAAGTCTTGCTGAGTACCAATGTACTCAATCTTGCATCTGCTGTCTCAGAGGAAGAAGACTGCGAATTGCCGGACGACGCGTTCTTTCAGGCAGGTCTCGGGGGTTTTGACGATAGTCTCTTCTAGGTTGCCTAGTCAGTGCCTGAGGGTTTAGTGGGCAACCGCAAGGCCGTTTGGAGTTTTAGTTCCTTTTGGTTTCGCTTTATTTTATTTGTTAAAATGGTTCAAATTTGTCTTGAACTCAGATAATTTTTTCATTATGTAAGATCTTCTATATGTTTGCGTGTATGATTTTGATACGAATGTTGTAAACATGTGAGTGCTAGCTCTTGATCCAGGGAATAGCACAAGAATCACATGGAGTTTCTGCTCATCGAACGGGTCTCACAAAGATGGTATCGAGCCATCGATTGTAGGAACCTTGGGGAGAAATGGTCGTTAGTTAGAAGTGTGAAAACTTAATTTGAAGTAAACAAAACTCGTCCACTACTAATAATGGAATTTAGCCTAATGCTAATTTTCTTGTTCGTAGTTTCTTCGCTCTTCCTAATTATGTTTATAAGCTTATCTTGTCTTGTATTTTGTAGATGGCTCGGTTTGTTCCTTGCCACGAGTCGAGAGTCCCCGAGCACTCAGGTATGATGGGAGTGCTGCAGTCCTTACTCGATAGCTGTCAGTTTGAGGGGTGCCCGAGATACGTGGTTTTCCAGGCGTACTTGAGCCCAGTGACCAAGGAGTACGCTGCTCGTGTGTTTATTCCTCCTAGGCCGCCCACAAAGTGAGGAGAGAGGAGCTATATGGGTAGTGGGTCGTCGATAGACGCTTCTATGAATGAAGCGGCATACCTAGCCATAGTACGACTCCGGCACGTGTTACCTGACTTGAGCCCTCACCATTACTACCTACCTGGGAGACCGTTGGTAGGGAGTAATGTGTATAGGGATCACGTTGGAGTGGGAAATGGCAATTTAAAGGTCATGGTGGAGTTTACTAATAGGTTAGATAGCCACTACGTGAGATTGGCGCAAGAGTTGCTTGAGACTCGGCGTCGTGTGGCATTCTTGGAGTCCCGAGTGACATTGTGTGTGGCAAGGCGTGCCTTACCACGCACGGTGTTAACTAGTGAGGCTCGAGGATTCCGGCGCGCAACGCCTCCACCTATGTCCTATGTGCCTACGCCGGGAGTGGGTGCAAATGCCATGATGTCAACTATTGGGAGTTGCCCTAGGCTCATTAATGACAAGGGCATCAATCCATATAGTATTTGCACCTACCGCCCTAGCACTCCATGGGTGTATCGCCGAAGGAGATGTGTGGTTAGGAATGTGGGAATATGAGGTAGTGGAATGGAATGTAGAAAATCTAGTAGTATGTGGTAATGTATGGAAGAAGTATTTTGGTAGTGTATTGGTAATGTAGTTGCTAAGATGTGATTTTGATGTAATATAAGTGTTGCAAGAACCTTGTAAATATTGAGGGTTGTGCTGAAATTAGTAGTTAAAGTAGTCTCATTTTGTAACTAAGAATAGGACTTGTAAAAATGTAAGTGTGAGATTAAGCTCTATGTGATCAAACTAGTTTGTATGCTTCTAAACAAAGTGTCAAATTGCTGGAAATGGTGGCATGAAGCTCCCTGTTAAGTGTAGATACCAAGTGATGTTTAAATCTTCTTTTGTTAGACTAGTAAATTGTATGTGTGCTTGTGAGAAAAATATTTGATAATCTTGCTATATTGTGTATGATGAAATGGCTGTGGTTCTGGGAAGGTGATGCGAAATGCTGAAGAAATGAGTTTAATTTTGTGTTATGCTAGTAGTAAAATTGAAAGTGTGGGATTGTGTTATTAAATGTTGTGAGAGTATGTGAATAGGAATGCATTTTAATTCCACCTGTATTGCTTGTGCTAAGGAAAAAGAAATTGTGTGCTGGTAGCAGTAAGAGTTAGATGGAAATTGAAATTTTCTAGTGGCTTAATACTTTGAGTGTATCTGGGAAGGGTTTGTGCTGTGAATTTTTCTCCCTGTAAGTTGGAGTGTTGTGTTGGTTAGTATTCAGATGATGAGAACCTGAATTGCAGGAAAAAGTAGTAGTGTTAGTTTGCTAAAGCATGCATATACATATGTTTAAAAGTATGAACCCAAGTGACAAGGAGGTTGAGTTGGCTGTTGTGTAAAAATAAATTGCATGCACATGTTTGAGTGATAGCTAAGATATGAATTAATATATGTGTATTTATGTGATAGTATATGTATGTATCATGTTTTGCAGTATAAAGTTTCTGAGTTGCTTCTTTTCTGTGTGAACTAGTAGTGGTGATTTTCTCTCGCAAATTTTAGCTTTGTAGTGGAAGTTTTCGATGAGATAATCATTCACGACAATTAAGAGAGCATGAGTTAGCTATGTGAAGTATTATGCCGGCCATAAATTTTAAAGTAGTGTTCTTTTATGTGGTATCCTAAAAGGTTGTAATTGCAGGATGAGGTCGACAAGATCCCTCAGTCAAATTTTGGGGTCAGGTGCGGCTCAGGATGCTCGTGATCCTCGAGCGAGTATTTCTACGCCGGCCCAGCCGAACCCTCAGCATCCTACGACGCGGGCCTCTTCTTCACGAGTTGCTCGCCATGATGTTCCGGATCCGCCGCCTGCTCAGGGGGATATTCCGGAGGATCAGTTGCCGCAGCCGCCTACAATGGCGCAAGTCCTGGCTATGATCGAGCAAGGAAGGCAAGCGAATGCCCTGTTGCTTCAGCAGATAGCTCAGAATACGGCGCCTCAGAATGTGGTTCGTGGGGGAAATGGTGGAGCACCTCAAGTGTCTAAATTGAGTGAGTTCTTAAGGACACAGCCACCAGTTTTCTCCCCTACTGCCGAGCCTCTCGATCCTGATGATTGGTTGAGAGCTGTGGAGAGCAAGTTGGCCATTGCACAGTGTGATGATAGGGAGAAAGTCTTGTATGCCTCCTATCAGTTGCAAGGGACCGCAGCAGTTTGGTGGGAGAACTACCAAGCAGTGCTTCCTGAAGGTCGAGTGGTCTTATGGCCTGAGTTCAGGGCTGCTTTCCGCCGCACTCACATTCTAGCTAGTGTGATTCAGGTGAAAAAGCGGGAATTTCTGGACCTAAAGCAGGGGTCAATGACAGTGATGGAGTACCTACACCGCTTCAATCAGCTATCCAGATATGCCACATATGAAGTAGCTGATGAGGCAAGGAGGATTGAAAGGTTTCGGGAAAGTCTGAATGAGGAGATTAAGTGGGCCTTGATTGCCCAAGACATCGATGACTTCCAGACCCTCGTTGATAAGGCGGTGAGGGTGGAACATGGTAGCCGCAATGTGCTGGAAAGCCGAAAGCGCAAGTGACTTGCGCGTAGTTCCACTGGAGCTGGATCGTCTCGATCACCAGGGTGGCAGTCGACTAATGTTCGTCGACCACCACCGATTCAGGCCCAAAGGGTCCAGCGCCAGGCTCAGCGGGTCCAGAGTCAGACTCCCCGCTTTGTTCAGTGGCAATCATCGCAGCCAGTCCGTCAGGGGCAGCAACCGAGATCGGCTGCTGTTGTTCAGAAGCAGGCCGCTAATGTCACTTGTTTTCATTGCAACGAGCGTGGGCACTACGCCAACGCTTGTCCTAAGAAGAAGGCTGGACAGCGACCTCAAGCTCAGGGCCGCTCACAAGATGGGGCGAAGCGGCAATCTCAAGGATTGGCTTCACCACCTACTCAAGGTGGTAATGTTGGGCGTCTTCATCATGTGACGACTGAGGAGGCGCAAGAAGCGCCAGATGTCGTGCTTGGTATGTTTCCCGTGCAATCCATTCCTACCTTGGTTTTATTCGATTCAGGAGCTTCTCATTCTTTCATCTCAAAGAAGTTTTCTGAGCAACATAATTTGGAGGTCTCTCTTTTACCTGTTCATATGATTGTGCAATCACCTGGAGCTGCTATTAGAACTGCTAGTTTCTGTTCTGGGGTTGGCATAGAAATCAATGGAGTTATGTTTTATGCTGATCTCATCATGATAGAAACATCTGGTTTGGATGTGATTCTGGGTATGGATTGGTTAGCTAAAAGTAAGGGTTGCATAGATTGTGCTAAGCGATCCATAACCCTTGAAAATCAAGAAGGGTGCATGTAGAATTTACCTCAAATCAAATTTCAACACCTCGCATACCGTATTCTCGCATCATTTCTAGTTTAAGTGAAGTGGTAGTTGTTAGTGAATTCCCGGATGTCTTTCCTGCTGAATTACCGGGAGTGCCTCCGGATCGCGATATGGAGTTTGTCATTGATTTGGTGCCGGGAACTGCACCAATATCAAAACGACCATATCGGATGCCTCCAAATGAATTGGTAGAATTGAAAAAGCAACTTAAAGAACAGCTTGATAAGGGGTTCATTCGTCCCAGTTCTTCACCCTGGGGGAGTCCGGTTCTTTTTGTAAAGAAAAAGGACAATAGCCTGCGTATGTGCGTAGACTATCGTGCCTTAAATGAAGTGACAGTTAAAAATAAGTATCCGCTTCCCCGGATAGATGATCTATTTGATCAATTGAATGGGGGCGCAAGTCTTCTCCAAGATAGATTTAAAGTTGGGATATTTTCAATTGAAAATCAGACCCTCAGATATTCCAAAAACCGCCCTCACTACGCGTTATGGTTTATATGAGTATACCGTAATGTCGTTCGGGCTGACAAATGCTCCAGCAAGCTTTATGAACCTGATGAACAAGGTCTTTATGGGGTATTTAGATAAATTTGTGGTGGTCTTTATTGATGACATCCTCATTTATTCCAAAAACGAGGAAGATCATAGGCAACATTTGCACTTGGTTCTTAGTAAGCTTCGGGAGAACAAGTTGTATGCCAAGTTTGAGAAGTGTGAGTTCTGGTTGAAAGAAGTCGCTTTTCTGGGGCATGTTCTGTCAGAAGGCGGAGTTGCCGTCGACCCAAGTAAAGTAGAAGCAGTGTTGGCTTGGGAAAGGCCGCAATCAATGCCAAAGATTCAAAGTTTTCTAGGGTTCGCCGGATATTATCGCCGGTTTATTGAAAATTTCTCTAAAATTGCTAAGCCACTAACTCAGCTTCTGAAAAAGGAAAGGAAATTTGAATGGACTCCGGGTTGTGAGGAAAGTTTTCAGAAACTGAAGGAAAAGTTAACCTCTGCTCCGGTGCTCATCTTGCCAGATATTCATAAGAATTTTGAAGTGTACTGTGATGCATCGCTTCACGGCCTGGGTTGTGTGTTGATGCAAGAGGGTCGGGTTGTCGCTTATGCTTCTCGACAACTCCGTCCTCATGAGCAGAATTATCCCACACATGACCTAGAGCTAGCTGCAGATTGTGCACGCCTAAAATCAAGCGGCACTATCTCATTGGAAACGAATGTAAATTTACACCGACCACAAGAGCCTCAAATATTTCTTTACTCAGCCAGATCTGAATCTGAGACAAAGAAGATGGCTAGAGCTAATCAAAGACTATGATCTCGGCATTCACTACCATCCTGGCAAAGCCAATGTCGTGGCCGATGCTCTTAGTCGCAAGCTTTATTGCATTTTGGATTCAAATCAGTCTGATTTAATTCATGAGTTTCAGAAGCTCAATCTGAATTTGGTTGAGAATGGTTATGTGGCCGCTTTGCAGTTGCAGCCCACTCTGAAAGGTCAAATTAAGGCGCATAAAGATAAAGATGAAGCCGTTGTTGAGATTCGGAATCAATTGAAAGAAGGCACGGATTCTGAGTTCTTGAAAAGCCCTGATGGGATAATCATGAGAGGAACTCGGATATATGTGCCGAATGATCCTGAGATCAAGAAGCTGATTTTGGCAGAAATTCATGAGTCACCATTATCTATTCATCCTGGTAGTACCAAGATGTACCAGGATCTTAAGAAGGAATATTGGTGGCCCGGTATGAAGAAGAATGTCGCTGAATATGTCGCAAAGTGTGATGTATGTCAACGAGTTAAGGCTGAACATCAGCGTCCAGCTGGACTTCTTCAGCCATTACAAATTCCAGAATGGAAGTGGGATGATATCAGTATGGATTTCATTACTGGTCTTCCTCGAACCCAGAAGGGGAGTGATTCCATTTGGGTTATTGTCGACAGGCTGACGAAGGTAGCTCATTTCATCCCTGTCAAGACTAGAGATTCTACAATTAAATTGGCAGAGCTCTATGTTTCAAATATTGTGCGGTTGCATGGTGTCCCGATGACGATTGTGTCTGACCGTGGATCACAGTTCACATCTCATTTCTGGGAACAGCTGCACAAGTTATTGGGAACTAAGTTGAACTTTAGTTCTGCCTACCATCCGTAGATTGATGGGCAGACTGAGAGAACAAATCAGACTCTTGAAGACATGTTGCGGGCCTATGTGCTGTCTTATAGCACCAATTGGGAGAAGTGCCTCGCATTTGTAGAATTTTCTTACAACAATAGCTTTCAAGCTAGTCTGCAGATGTCTCCTTTGAGGCCCTTTATGGAAGAAAATGTCGAACACCACTTTTCTGGTTCGAAGTGGGTGAAAGACAGTTCTTCGGTCCCGATTTGATTAATGAAGCCCAAGAGCAAGTAGATTTAATCAGAAGTCGGTTGAGGGAAGCTCAATCTCGCCAGAAAAGTTATGCCGACACTCGTCGACGTGACTTAAGCTTCGAGGTTGGCGATTATGTTTATCTTAAAGTTTCACCTCTTCGTGGAGTTCGCGATTCGTGTTCGAGGCAAGCTCGCTCCTCGGATATCGGACCTTATTGCATCCCGGAGAAGATGGGAGACAAGGCATATAGATTGCGATTGCCTACTCGGTTATCCAAAGGTGCATAACGCCTTCCATGTGTCGCAACTAAAGAAGTGCCTCCGTGTTCGTCGAACTTACCGGTTGGAAGATCTTGACCTTCACCGACTTAACCTATCGAGAGCGTCGGTGAAAATTCTTGAAGAAGCGAGCGCCATACTCGAAACAAAGCCCATAAGATGCTAAAGGTGCAGTGGAGTAATCATTCGGAAGAGGAAGCGACATGGGAGTGAGAGGACCGCCTTAGGAAGAATTCTGATTTCTTTTAAACCCTTTTTCCTTTTAGCTTTGTCAAATCTCTAAGTAGATTCTGTAAAGGGGTGGATCTGTCAGAATAACTGAAAGTTGGAACAGTGAAAACAAACAGTTTAAGTTCTAATATAAATGGTCCTGAAATTCTAGGTGATGTTTGCTCCAAATAGAATTTCTTAGACTTTTGTGTTTCGCGAAAAAATTTAATAAAAAGGGGAAAACAAAGAAAAAGGAAAAAAGATGAAAATAAAATTTAGAAAATTTCACCATGAGTCCTATTTGAGCTGGTTATAATTTTTGACCAGTAAGTAGAATTTTTATAAACTTAGGGGTAAGTTAAATAAAATATGTATCTACTTTTTGACTAAAAACAGTGAATCAAAATGTGGAAAGAAAAATAACCAATGTCAAGAAAAGCCAAGAAAATTTATATAAGTCCCTGGAGATATGATTCATCACTGATAAAATTTTCATAATTAAATGAATTGATATAGGCCTTTTAAAAATTCAAAAACAGTGGGTCCAAAGTGTAAGGAAAACAATTGTCAGAATTTTTATAAAATAATGGATCATGTTTTTGGCTTAAAAATTTTACAGTGCTGCAATTATAAGGATTGGAACCTGTCAAAAAAGTTTCAAAAATAAATATTAGAAAATGAATCTGTAATTAAATCAAAAACCGAAATCAATGTTTAGAACCAGGGTACAGTGTCAGAATTTTAATAAATTTTCCAAAAGGATTTTTTGTCTCAAAATTTTCCAGTAGGCGTATGACTCTAAGTAAGGCTTGGTCAAAAAGTTTGGAAAAATCTATAATTAGTTTAGAGCATAAACCAATGCGAAATCTAGAGAATTCCCGTTCTGTCTTATCACATTAAAATCGATTATCTCGCTGACAAGTGGGCCCGGCCCTGTTGAATCGTTGACGAGCTGGTTAGCTGAGGCGAGGCTGTCTCGCTGCCAGTGGGCCCCGGCCCCACATGTAAGTCTCACGCTCGTTTTTCCCTTTTCTTTTCTTCTCCCCTGGCCGAAGTGAGTCGGCGACACCGCCGTCCTTCGCGTCGATTCCTCACCTGCTCCCGTCCGGCGCCAGGCTCAGCCTTCCACGTCGTGAGTAGAGCTTCACCTCCTCGCTGTGCCCACTTGATTCGGTCGAGTCGCCGGAGGTGAGGCTAGCTTTGCGCTTCGGTGCGGGGAAGACGATCAAGCAATTCACTCCGACTCGAGCCAAAACCGAGACTTAAACCTTTCGCCACTTCGCATAGCCTTCTTGCTCCTCTCCTTTGCCATTTCACCGAGTGGAAGCCTTGCAAGGCATCATCTTCCCGCTCGTCCGCAAGAACCGAAAGGGGGAAATCGTCAAATCGGGTGAGTTCTCCCTCAATCCATCGAATCGATTCCACCCGAAGCATCCTTAGTGTCCCAGGTTTACTGATCACAAGCTAGTTTGGCTTCTTTTTGCTCGTAGCGCCGCCGCATCGCCGCTCTTCTTCCTCACGGCCGGCGCACGGTGGCAAGCCATTCCAGCCCATCTCCGACCCAGATATCCGGTGAGACTTCATCCCCTTGCTCCACTGTAGCTAGACAAACCCTAGGCCGCCGGAATCGTAGCCTCTAGCCAAGCTTTCGCCGTCGCGGCCATGGCGCCGCCGCACCTTCACGGTGGCGGCCATCTTCCCGGCCGTCTCCCGGTGAAGTAGCACCACCCCTAGATTCATCTTGGCACGGTGAAGCTAGAACCGGTGCCCGTTCGGCCGCGGCGGAGCTAGTTCGCCGGCGGCGAGCGAAGGTCCGAGGTGCCCTATTCTGGGTCACTGACCGGTGGGACCCAGATGTCAGCGAGCCTTCAGGTTTTAAACTCGTTTTTGGCGCCCACAGGGAAACCGTTTCCTCCGAACGAAAGCGTATTTTGCAATTTCAGTTGATTTTCAGAAACCGGCCAAAATTCAAACGCTTGTAACTTTTGAATCATCTCGCCAAATTGAGTGAAACTAATTTCTAAATTCATATAAAATTCTGCAGTTTCTGAATATATAAAAATTTCTGTATATGAGTAAAATGTGATTTTAGGAAAAAATTAAAGAGAAGCTTAAGTGTAAATAGGGTGTTATGAATAAAATATTTTTGGGGTGATCCAATTAAGGAAAAGTAAATTTTTGTTGAGTCTCTGAGTTATGAGCATTCCAAATAAACAAAATGTTCCCATGATACTTTATTATATATCATGTTTGCTTAAAAATGAATATTAAGCATGAAAAATGAAATTGAGTAAATGAAAGATAAGATTAAAGTTTGAATGTTTAAAAATTCATTCTATTGAGGTATGTATCATGGGGAGTTGCTCATGTGAAAATACTTAGGGAAAAGTATTTGTGATAGTTGTTCAATTAAGAAAAACAATACTAGTTATAACCAAAATAGATGTAATTGGCTATGAACAAGTTCAAAATAACTCAAATTCACTTTTAAAATGTTTTTAAAATCATGCCCTGATTTCAGGAAGAAAATGGATGAAATATGTTGAATAGTTTAGTAATGAATGAAAATGAAAATTGAAAGGTTATAAGTTAGTTTTATGTTCATATAGCCCTTTTCAACATATGATAAAATGGATTATATGAATAAGGAAGAATGTAAAAATGGTATAGAAGTACTTCACAAAGTATAATCTAGTAGATTCTGGGAAGAGAATGACATTTTGTTAATGTTTGTATGCAAAACAAGTTAAGCTTAATGAGTCTATTTTTTATGTTTTTTGAATGATTGAAGCAATCAAGCTTTTTCAACCATGTGTAAAATAACTCATCCAAGTAAGAAATTTTGGAAGAATAGTGTAGAAATGATAACCAAAGTTTGTTCTGTCAGATTCCAGAAAAATATTCTGTTTTAGAGCTTTGGTTCACTTAGTTTTCATAAGTGTAATAACCTTAAGTGATATGATTTAGCCGTCTTTCCTTAACCAGTTTTGTAGCTAAGTCTAGAGTTCAACCAAGCCTTTTAAGCAATAGTTTTCAAGTTTCATCAAAACCCTAAAAGTTAAAAGAAGTTGTTGGATTTGATAATTAAAGTATGCTCTAGCTAATTCAAGGCTTAAATTTAATTTCTGTAGTTAATGGACATCAATCTTGATAGGTTTATAACCCTAGATGATATAGTTTTTCAAGTGCTATCTTCTTGGAAAGTTTGAGAAAAACAGAGAGGGCTCTGTTTCTTTGAGTGTTGCATCTTCCAAAGTAGCTAATGAACAATCATTTCATTTCAAATAATTTTAGCATCTATAATTCGATGTTTAAATTCGAATATTTCACGAATAGCAGTTGCCTGTTTGATTCGAATTGTGTTTACCTGTTTATCTGTCTGTTTTCTTTTTGCCATTTGGAGTTTGCCGATATTCTCTTTTTCTTCTTGTTTGCAACGAGTAGAGACCGACATTATCGAAGAAGAAGAAGACTGTTCTGCAGATCCGATTTTATTCCGATGTTGATTTGCAAGGCAAGCAACTCCTTGATCACGTTGAGCCCGATAATTCACCTACTATATGTTGTTTTTGCTTATATACAGTGCATCCGGATAATTCCCCTAAAAGTGCTATTTTGGGTTAGAACTGTAGCTAATCCTGTAAATTATGGTTTGTCTCAATCTGTATGGACTTGTGAACCTTGTAAACCTTAGATTGAGCTAGACATACTTAATGTCATGTTTGGGTATAACCGCTAGCATAATAATATTCCTGCTTAAGTCTCTCGTTGGTATTTTCAGTCTTTTCAACTGTCATATGATCTTTTGGGAACTGGTTGATGATAATTTGCTAAAAACCCTCAAACAAAACTATGTTTTGACGCGGGTGGTTATTTGGCGCTAGTCGGTTGTGCAAAAGGATTTGCACGTAGCTAGGGTGGAGTATCGCCCGTGTCAGATTAAGGGCCGAGCAAATGGGATGTTGTAGAACCATGTTTCGTGCAACCACAAGGGCTTGTATGGGCGGGTCTTAGCTTAATTAGTTGTTTAGATTTGGCTTTGCATCTATGGAAGGCGGGAGATTGCACAGGCAGTCCGGTCATGTCTGTCTGTAGGGGTTTCTACATACCAATGCAACGGTGTACGCCTTGCCCTGGACAGAGACGTGGTGTGTGTGTGATAAATGTGGATCCATGGCTTGGGTGAGTGTCTGTCTTCAGGGCGAGGGTTAACGTCCCGGGCTGGTGTAAAGCCATATCTAAATAATGTAACAGCTTTGTATGATCTCCTTGCCGACACACCGAAGGAAGTGTGTTAACTGGCCTGGCGAACGAGGTTGATCATTCCTTGTGGGTAAAGTGTACACCTCTGCAGAGTGAAAAATCTGATCGATTAGCCGCGCCCGCGGTAATGGGCACTTGGGGAAAATCCTCCCAATGCTAGAGTTTTGGTGATTCCAAAATGGGTTGGGCTTTTGGAAACTGTTTTCCAACCATCTTTTGTGTCAAAGGACCGACACCGAGGTTTTTATGCAGTCGGGTAGACTGGGTTGAAAATCTGGAATATTTGCTTACAATTCTGTCTTTCAATTACTTTTATTAAAATGCGATGTTATAATCTATTATGCTTATTTACTTTAATGTTTTCATGCAACTGCAAAATAACCATAGCCTGTCATTTGCTCAACCTGCATAATTACTTAAATGCATCGTGAACCAATATAAGTCTTCTTTGAGTACCAATGTACTCAATCTTGCATCCATTGCCTCGCAGGAAGAAGATCGCGAATTGCCGGACGACGCGTTCTTTCGGCGTGTCTCGGGGTTTTGACGATAGTCTCTTCTAGGTTGCCTAGTCAGTGCCTGAGGGTTTAGTGGGCAACCGCAAGGCCGTTTGGAGTTTTAGTTCCTTTTGGTTTCTGTTTTATTTCCGCTGTTAAAATGGTTCAAATTTGTACTGAACTCTGTATAATTATTTCAGTTATGTAAGATCTTCTATATGTTTGCGTGTATGATTTTGATACGAATGTTGTAAACATGTGAGTGCTTGCTACTGATCTAGGGAATAGCACAGTAATCACATGGAGTTTTCTGTTCATCAGAACGGGGTCTCACACCAAACCACTTTGTGTCATCGCAATTTTTGTTTTGAGTTCCGCATTGTTATGTTTGAGTCCTTTGTCACGTTGTGTTACTGGTCTAGTTGTGTCTTGATCTAGTCGACACACCGTGCAACTTATCTTCCGCCGTACACCTATCTCCACCGATATCCAAACTACAAGTCGATCCACCACATCAATCGACTTGCCCTCGCTAGCCGCCTTGTGTCAATTCTTGCTACGCAAGCCATAGTTTCGCACAAGCCACCTTGTGTCAATCGCCCTGCACTGCAACCATCCATTGTTCATCCGCAAACCTATCATACCATCTAGTCGATTTGCAGCTACCTTAGAATTTGCATAAGTCTATCTGTCGATTCAAGATCTGAAGTAGCAACAAGTCGACTTGATTAAAAAAAGAGAGTGATAAAAAAGATCAAAGAAAGAGCCAAGGTACAAAATCGGCTCAAGAAAAGAAAAGGAAGTGCCAAAGAAGCAAAGAAAAAATATAGTCGACTTGTCAAAGTTCAAAGCAGATCAAAGACAGATCGACTAAAGTCATAAAGTTTTGTATCATCTGATTTTGTAAATTACATCATCTGGTTTCATTAGCAAAGTTCTATATCGGCCTTTTTGCAATCCTTGTACTTATCCTTTGATTTCACTTCTACTAGGTCTAGATACGTTTACACCCAGCAACATCGACTAAGTACTTTGGATTCTTATTTAACTTTGCTACTGTTTACAAATTATTGCTATTCCTTGCTACCAAAGAGACTTGTTCAAACTCTACAAATATTTCTGATCGGCATTGAACAACCCTAGCAATCGACTTGTACTCCCATTGCAATTGTGAACACTTGTAAAAACTATCGGTAAGTTGTTTGTGAGGTTGAGAGCATACAATTCCACAAATTTTTAGTCGATAGGAATATTTGATGCATCTAACCATGATAGGAGAACTATCGGACTTCAAGGAGTGTGTCACCAAGGAAGAACTCACGAATTTCAAACGCGAGCAAAACAACATCGGCCAACAGATATTGGCAAGACTCGATGATTTGGCTGCCAGGATCAACATGGAGACAAGACTACCTAACCCTCGAGCTGATCAGCAAGAAGCATCCAATGTCGATGAAGAGGAAGATACTGTTCAAGATCGATTTCGACATCGGCTAAATCAGAATCGGCAAGGGATGGGAAGAGATCGACCACAACGAGAAGATGATCATTTTAACAAGGTCAAATTTTCAATCCCTTCCTTCGATGGAGCCTATGACGCTGACGCCTACCTCGACTGGGAGATGGTTGTCGAGCAAAAATTCAGCACACACATGGTTCCTGACCGACACCAAGTTCGACTCGCCACATGTGAGTTCACAGGCTTTGCCCTCATGTGGTGGAACGAATTGGTTAAGTCTGGTACTCAAGCCGACACATGGGAAGGATTGAAGCGTGCTATGTGCCATCGGTTCATCTCTCCTTCATTCAAAAGAGATCTCAGAAAGAAGCTCTAGAGGTTCAACCAAGGAACCAAATCGGTTCAAGATTACTACTAGGAGCTACAGATCGGCATGTTACGTGCTGAGGACAAAGAAGATGAAGAAGACAATGGTAAGGTTCTATGGAGGATTACACCGAGAAATACAAGACATAGTCGACTACAAGGAGTATACCACTCTTAATCGGCTATTCCACCTAGCCATGCTAGCAGAAAAGGAACTCGAAGGCCGACAATAGAAGAAATTTATAAGTTCATCCGTGCTAAGACTTCAAGTTTGTCAAGCCACATCGGGCACTAGCAAGATTGCTACTCCTTTGGATGGCTGGCAACAATCTGTAACACCAGCTCAAACGATTAGATTAGCGATGCCAGGGACTCGAACAGGTAGCCAATCGGCTATCGAGTAGAAAGCGAAATCGGCTAATGCTTCTGCTCCAACACCAAGCTCATCATCAATTGCATCAACTAGAAAAACTTCCGCCATCATATGCCATCGATGCAAAGGCATGGCCATGTTCAAAAAGATTGCCCAAGTCACAAGGCTTACATTGCTACCGAAGAAGCCTACATCAGTACAAGTGATGTTGAAGAATATGCATTGCTAGCCGACAACACCAAAGAACCAGAAGATAGTGAAGAAAGTCATTGGAGCCAACGACATTGATACTTTTGGCACCTACATTGTCAAATGAGTTCTGAGTGTCCAAACAGAACAAGCCGACGAGCTCCAGCGCCACAATTTATTTCACTATTTCTTCATTGTGCAGAATTACAAGGTACGGACGATCATCGACAGTGGAAGCTGCAATAACCTGATCAACGCTGACATGGTCAAGGAGCTTTGTTTGACTACACGAGATCACCCGCACCCCTACTACGTGCAATGGTTCAACAACAGAGGTAAGATTAAGGTAAGTCAAATTGCTCGAGTACAACTTTCAATCGGCTCATATAATGATGAACTAGACTTTGATGTTGTGCTGATGCAAGCATGTTCGCTATTGTTAGGACGTCCATGGGAATTCGATAATGATGCTGTGCATTATGGTCGAACAAACTGATACACTTTCATGCACAAAGGGAAAAAGATCACCTTGCTTCCTTTAACACCAAACGAAATAATCAAATATGATAAACAAGCCGTTGATCGAGTAAGAAAAGGGAAAGAGCTAGAAAATCGACCAGTTATAAAGCCTAGCCCATTGGCTAATCAACCATCGACTGAGACACCATAGGCTACTTTGCCACTCGCTCGATCAGAGATTAGACTGAGACATCCTGTATGCTTGCTAACAAACTTGATCTTAAGGAATTTTAGCCGACCAAAATTTATGTTATGCTTTAGTCTGCAAGGATGCATTATTTTCACTTGAACAAATGCCTCGTTCTTTGCCATCGGCTATTACTAACCTCTTGCAGGAGTTTCATGATGTGTTCCCTAAAGAGATTCCTCCAGGATTATCACCTAACAAAGGCATCGAACACCAGATCGATCTGATCCCTGGAACATCTCTACCCAATCGAGTAGCCTATCGGACAAACCCAGAAGAGACGAAAGAGATTCAACGTCAAGTTCAAGAACTTTTGGGCAAAGGTTATGTTCGCGAAATTTTAAGTCCATGCGTTGTTCCTGTACTGCTCGTCCCAAAGAAAGATAGAAGTTGGAGGATGCGTGTCGATTGCCGCGCCATCAACAACATCACCATCAGGTATCGACATCCAATCCCTCACTTAGATGACATGTTAGATGAATTGAGCAGATCTACCTACTTCTCAAAGGTCGATTTGAGGAGTAGGTATCATCAGATTCATATGAAACTTGAGGACGAATAGAAGACTGCTTTTAAGACTAAGTTCGGTTTATATGAATGGTTAGTTATGCCCTTCGGTTTGACTAATGCACCTAGCACCTTCATGCGACTCATGAACGAAGTCTTAAGGTTATACATTGGCCGATTCGTTGTTGTGTACTTTGATGATATTCTTATCTATAGTAAATCGGCTAATGATCACATCAACCATTTGAGACTTGTTTTTGCAACTCTACGAGAGGCGAGATTATTTGGTAACCTTGAGAAGTGCACCTTTTGCATCGATCGAGTATCTTTTCTTGGTTTTATAGTGACCTCTCAGGGATTTGAAGTCGACAAAGCCAAAGTTGAAGCCATCGAGCAATGGCCGACACCAACCACTGTTACGCAGGTATGAAGTTTCCTTGGTCTTGTAGGTTTTTATCGACGATTCATCAAGGACTTCAGTACAATTGCTGCGTCCATGAATGAGCTGACCAAGAAGGGAATTGCTTTCCACTAGGGATCGGCTCAAGAAACTGCTTTCAATTGGCTAAAAGAGAAACTCACCAACACTCCTTTACTTCAATTGCCCGATTTCGGTAAGACTTTCGAACTTGAATGTGATGCTAGTGGAATCAGCATTGGAGAAGTGTTTATTCTGGAAGGTAAGCCGATTGCATACTTCAGTGAAAAGTTAAGTGGTCCTAGTTTGAATTACTCGACATGTGACAAATAACTTTATGCTTTGGTAAGAGTACTCGAAACTTGGCAACATTACCTCTGGCCAAAAGAATTTGTCGTACACTCGGACCATGATCTTTGAAACACATTAGGAGTCAGGCTAAACTCAACAAAAGACATGCAAAATGGGTTGAATTTATTGAGTCTTTTCCCTATGTGATCAAGCATAAGAAGGGTAAGGATAATGTTACAGCCGACGCTCTATCCAGGAGATACACTATGCTTTCACAGCTTGATTTCAAGATCTTTGGTCTTGAAATCATCAAAAGTTTATATGCCGACGACGAAGACTTCAAAGTAATCCAAAACTGTTGGCAAGACAATACATGGAACAAATATGTCTTAGCCGATGATCTCTTGTATCTGACTAACAAACTTTGCATTCCATCAAGTTTCGTGCGTCTTTTTATTGCTGCAGGAAGCACATGGAGGAGGTTTAATGGTGCACTTCGGAGTAAAGAACACTTAGGATATCTTAGCCGATCACTTCTACTGGCCGAAGATGCGAAGGGATGTAGAGCACTACGTTAGCTGATGCACCACCTACAATAAAGCTAAGTCTCGACTAAACCCTCATGGTTTATACCTACCTCTTCCTATTCCAAATACTCCTTGGAAAGATATTTTGATGGACTTTGTTTTAGGATTACCTAGAACAAAGAAGGGGAGGGTCAGTATATTTGTAGTTGTAGACTGATTTAGTAAAATGGCTCATTTTATTCCTTGTTGAAAGAGCGATGATGCTACACACGTTGCTGATTTGTTTTTTAGGGAAGTTGTTCGACTTCATAGAATGCCGACGACCATTGTGTCGATCGAGTTTTGAAGTTCCTTAGCCACTTTTGGAGAAGCTTATGAAATCGACTAGGAACAAAGCGGCTATTTTCGACAACCTGCCATCTAGAAACAGACGGCCAGACAGAAGTTGTCAACAGAACTTTATTGACCATGCTGCATGCCGTCTTGAAGTAGAATTTGAGGATGTGGGAAGACTGTTTACCACACATCGAGTTCGCTTACAATCGAACCAAACACTCGACAACGAAGTTAAGTCCTTTTGAAGTAGTCTATGGGCTCAATCCTCTAGCACCCATCGACTTACTTGCACTGCCAACATCAGACAAGCCTAACTTCGATGCCAAGAAGAAATTAGAACTTGTGCTCGGGATGCACAAGATTGTCAAGGATAACATTGAGAAGGCCAACGAAAGGAATCGGCTAACCGGTAGTCAAGGCAGACAAGAGGTTCTTTTTCATCCTAGGGACTTAGTTTGGTTACATTTAAGAAAAGAAAGGCTTCCTGATCAGAGAAAATCCAAACTTATGCCAAGAACCAACAGACCTTTCAAAGTTCTTGAGAAAGTTAACGATAACGCCTACAAGCTTGACCTGCCTGACGATTATGGCGTTAGTCCGACGTTCAACATTGATGACTTAAAAGACATACCTGGGAGAAATCGACGAGTTTGAGTCGAGGTAGACTCAACTGCAAGAAGGGGAGGATGATAAGGACATCCCAATCATTAATCTATCCATAGCCGATGCTTACCAAGGACCAATAACTAGAGCTCGAGTCCGACAGATAAATCACTTGGTGAGTTCGTTTCTAACTATTCCATTTGGTATTGGCCAGAATTGGATGCTGCCTAATAATTTCCATGACTTGCTTCTACTCAGGTATGAGGGATCGGCTAAACCGAAATCTCAAGAAGCCGACCAAAGTTGCTCGGGCATGACCCATCGACCATCGACTAAGAACTCCAACTCGAGTACGACTCAGTATCGACCAAAGGACTCTGACTCAAACACAACTTCGAGTTCGACTCGGAATCGGCCAAGGCTACAAGAATCCAACTCAATCACGCCGCCAAAGGAGATCGACCCTGGGTGATTTAGAAGACATTGAGTTTGACTGCAACTCAAACTCACTTAGATTAGTTTCCTTAAATGTACAAAGGGACTTGTAACCGACTCGACGCGGGTAAGAGTTAGTCTTCCTATAAATAAAGACACTAGGCCTTAGGAATTTCTCGAGTTTTGATTAGATTATATCTATAGTCGTCGAGTTAGATTTCCTCTTGCGCTTGACTGGGTTCCAATGGCCGTATTGAGTTTCAAAACTCCACCGTGTAAACTTCATCAGAAATTTGTAATAAAGAGGGATTGCAACTATTTGGTTCTTGCTTGTGTTCACGATTTCACAAGTAAGATCTATCGAAGTTGAAGCAGGCGATTGCAAGGTTTCTTCGTTCAACAGTCTGTTCAGAAACCCTTGAAGTTGTCTCATCGAGACTTCACCAAATCGGCTTGTCTATTCATCGGCTAAACTGTCGCAGTCGCTCTTTCATCGATGGATTGACAAGTAGTTATCATACTTAAAGAAGATCGGAAAACACATCAGACACCTCCATCGGCTAACTGTCGTATTCGCTCTTGACCAACGGGATGTGGTCTCATCACTTGGTATGCACCGGCGAAGAGGGCGAACAATTATCTTTGGACTGTTGCTGCAGTGTAAGATAAGGTTTCTAAGCAGTGTCTTCCATGCAACCACTCGATGTTTTTGTCTCTTAATTAATATCGTATATATATTAATTAATTAATTAATCGTAAGGTTCACATTTTCGTTTTGCATTCGAAAATCGGTATCTGGTTAGCATCGGTTTTTTCGCAAAAACCGACCGAAATTCGGTAAAAATCGATCGGTTTGCGAAAGTCTGAAATTTTAATATAACCATAAATAGTGCCAAAGGATTATGTAATAAAATTTTCATAAATATTAGAATTCATTTAGTACCTATATAAAATAAAAAAAAACAGAAGAGCATATATAATGATAATAGCATTTTCAAAATTTTTAAAAAATACACATATCTAATATAATTACGTTATAACATCACACAAATAGTTTTAAAAATATTAGACTTCATTTTGTGTCCCTAGAAAATAAAAAACTGAAGAGCATATATTGTGACAGTATCACTGTTATAATTTTTTAAAAATACACAGGTCTGATAATTATCTGAAACTTTTATAAGCATAATTAGCATTGCCTCAAGACCTCACACAAAAATTTTCAAAAACTTTTAGCACATTTTACTAAATTTGTTCAAATTTTTTAAATTTACATTTGAACTCGACGGTTTACCGGTCGGTTTTTGTTGCTGAATCGACTCGGCAAGGTCGGTTTTCGTCGGCTTTTTGAACCCGACTCCAGCCCAGCCCAGCACTGAAGAAAAAATTGACAGAGACAGCATTGCATGGCCTGCAGCTTGGTCGAGATATCAGCTGAAGTTGCTTGGAGAATCCAACAAAACCAAACATACATGTATGCATATACGTACTAGCTTGCAAGTACTACTCTAGTACTCCATAGTCCATACATATGTAAAAATACTAGACATGGTTATTTGTGCCGGATGAATTTTGACAAAGTGCACGAAAGGAAAAATATATACATTCAATATGTGAAAGCATTTTGGTACATCTAGATTAACTTCACATTATAGATGAATAGATAGAAACAGTCATGAAACAAATAAGAGATGTCCACTGTCCAGGCCATAGTAGCAGACTTTACATATCATTGAGGGTTGCACAAACAAGCTAAATCACACAGATGCAAGAACGATCGGCGTATTGTGCTGCTGCTATTATTATGGGAGAACCTGGTCATTTATGAGCATACACTATCACATAAAAGCACATCACATAAGATTGAAAACAGTCATTGCAGAAGATTATTGAACTATCTAGGAAAAAGATCCAGTGATAATCAGTGGTTATAGACTGCTCGACTCAAAACAACCGTCTGCAGGGACCAAAAGTGGATAGCTGCAAAATACATGGATATCAATTAATATGGTATAAAACACTAATGCTACAGTGTTATGAAATGACGATCTACCACATTTTTATTCGGATGATGCATTATAATTAGGGAAGCGCCAAGCTAAACGAAAAATTGCTCCACACCAGGGTTAACATTTTCGTTTTCGAACCGAAATTCGAGATCAGCTTGGCATCGATTTTTCGCGAATTTCGACCGAATTTTGGTAAAAACCGAACGGATTGCGAAAGTCAAACTGGCTGGTTAAACCAATTCAAAAAAACGAAAACCAGTCAAAAAGGTCGAAAACCGATGACAGAAGGAAAAATGTGAAAATATAAGAATTTTTTTTTAAAATTGCAAAAAATTGAAAAAATTACAAAAAATCTCAATTAATCTATAAAACACCTCAGAGAAATTTGAACAATTTTTGAAATCATTTATTACTTCTAAAAAATCTAAAACAACAATTAATGAAAAGGAACAAATACACTGTCAGATTTTTATAAATATTTAAATGATTTATTATATTATTAAATTTTAATGTAACTATAAATAGTGTCAAAGGATCATGTACTAAAATTTTCAGAAATATTATAATTCATTTATTATCCATATAAAATCAAAAACCAAAAACAGAAGAGTATATACAATGATAATAGCACTTTCAGAATTTTTAAACAATACACATATCTTATCATCATCTGAAAATTTTACATAATCATTGTAATTACGTTATAACATCAAAAAAAAGTTTAAGAAATATTAGACTTAATTTTGTGCCCCTAGAAAATAAAAAACTGAAGAGTATATATTGTGACAGTATCACTGTCAGAAGTTTTAAAAAATATACGGACCTGATAATAATCAGAAAATTTTATATAATCATTAGGATTGCCTCAGAACCTCACACAAAAAATTTCAATTTTTTTAACACATTTACTAAATTTCTTCAATATTTTTAAATTTACATTTGAACTGAACGGTTTGTCGAGCGGTTTTAATTGCCGAACCGGCTTAGTACAGTCGGTTTTCGTCGATTTTTTGAATCCTGGTCCACACGATAAGGTAACAACTAATATGGTGACTGTGACTAAGGATTAGATATATTTATATATTTTACCTAATAAAAGATAGAGTTTACCTCAACTCTAGGACGATGGTCCCATCCCGTCTCTTATTCCCACGCGTACATATGGGCCGAACCGCTCCACTCCACTTCCCCTCGACCCCATTCCTCGAGCACCTTGGCCAAGTTTCGCCAAGCCCCTTCGAGTCGCCCACTCCTACCGCCTCTACTATTGAAACTATCAGGAAATTTTGCTGACATTGCTAACGTAGCTCACTGTCATTTTTTTATTTATTCTTTGCTTTATATAGTCAAGCTAGATTACAAACCAACTCAACAAACTAACCAACTAAATCTTATCTTCCTAAACAAACTAAATTTTATCTCTTAACCAATGTCAAGATTATATCTAATATTTCCTCTCCTAATCTTGACACGCCGACTCTTACTCATTAAGGCAATCAGTCTCAACTACGATTTGCCTAACACATACTCGACAAAGGATGGAGAACACATCTCCTCAACATCCCGGAATCATCTTCGATGAACTTGACTTTGGACTACGAACGCATCTCCTCAATGTACCGGACTCGACTACCACACGCAACGGCTTCCTTTTGATCTTCTCGTGCAGCATGATCGCTTCTGATACGCACGACATCTCTGAAGGAACTCGTACACGTTTATCTTGTGGACACAACTCGCACAAGAACTCACGTGATCACACCGTATCTCACGGGCACAACTGATACGAGAGAGTGCGTAGCTTTGGACGTCTTATCGATGAGATACACAGATAGCCACCAATACCATCTTGTCACGCCAATTATCGATGACGCTCGTCAATAGCAGGTTTTGGGGTGACACACCTTCTACACCCTTTGTTTTTTACTGTTGCGCTGGACAGATTCTTCTATTTCTGGTGCTCTTCTTTTCCTGTTTTCTTGCTGCTGTTCTGTTCTTTCACAGCCGCCAATAGGAGACATCTTCACTGCTGCTACCTGGGAAGCTTCACGGCTGTACACATGGAATGTCGTTCTGCTACTGCCTTACGAGGCTGGCAATCTTGCTCTTCTCCGATTCCCAGGTGACTGCAGCCACACGTCATGCACAGCCGCTGAATCCAGAGTGCGTAGCTTCTGCTGCTGCCGCCGGGGAACACACGAAGTGTGCGCCGCTCCAGCCGAGCACGCCGCCTCCTACTTTGAACGCTCGACACGAGAACATCTCGGCTTCGTTGTCGACTTGGATTGGTTGCCCCCCCCCCGTCGATGGTGCACATGTACGACGCCTCACCTCGGGAGCTTCCTGGCCCCGAAGCGCCCATCGACCGAAGCTTGCTCCCCCGTTTGTGTTGGTGCCCACAGTGTCCTCAGCCGCATCGCTGCTCGCCCGCGTGCTGTTCCTCGGTTCTTTTGGTACTGCCCCCGAGAGTCTCCTCCTCTCAGGACCAGCGGCATGATCTAAAACACTAGGTTCTGATACCAATTGTTGGAACTACTAGAAAATTTTACCGACGTTGACAAGTCAACGTAGCTCACCGTCATTTTTCTGTTTATCCCTTTCTTTGTATAGTCAAGCTAGATTACAAACCAACTCAACAAACTAACAAACTAAATCTTATCTCTTAACAAATAGCAAGGTTATATCTAACATCCACTGCTCTACTGGTCTACACCGTCCCACCCCGCCCTCCTTCCCTTCCTCTTACCCTGTCTCCTCATGTCACCGACTCGTGCCGCTAGGGTTTTCCCCTCCTATGACAAGGAGGGAGAGCTCAGCACACCACCACCTCACACGCTTCCTAACTGTTGGAACACAAAAAGAAAGAACCAAAATCAACTAAATTTTTGCAACCAGAAGACTCAAACCGGTGACTTTTTGTTTCAAGAAAAAAAACAGACAAACCACCGAGCTATCAAGCCCTTCTTAACTTACATTGATTCTATTCTCTTCTTGTTTACAGGGAGTCCTACGGGCCTTATAAAGGCTGTCTGCACGTCAGTTCTTTGCCGTTTCGGATTGAATTCCATAGGCTACGCAGACTCAGCAATTTTCAAACTAAAACTTTCCTATTACAAGATTAATTCTATCAATCACCCATTTTATCTTGTAACACAACTCTAATTTATTATGGTAATCGGTTTCAACTACGATTTGCCTAACTTTTACTCGACACAGAATTTTAACGCATCTCCAAGAGTTCCGCCTTCTTCTCGCTGGCTATATCACCGGTGACACACCTCACCGACAATTACAACATTTGCCTGAGCTCCAATTGTCTTTTCACCGGTAACACAACTTGACGGTGTCACAGACTCGGATTATAGCTTACCCACAAGAGAACTTAGATGCACCTACAAGAACTCGCGTGCACACAAACAGCCAGAACGACGGCCACAACTCTTTAACATCCTGGACTCCTCTTCGACGAACTTGACTTTGGACGGTGAACACACCTCTTCAACATCCTGGACTCAACTCTCTTACTTGACACGATCGGCACTAAGATGCATCGTCTTCAACGTCTCCCACGCAGCTTTGGCCGTCTCCTTTTCGGCCAGTAGGAAGATCGTTTCTTCCGAGATGGTACACCTTCATATTGATTGCTCATGCTGCATAATTGCTCTTCGTGAGCATCGGATAATGCAGCGAGACAGTAGAACTCTCCTTCGCTATCGCACTTGACATCGTCTCATCACTGGTGACACAACTTGTCGGAGAGTGCGACATCATCTCGAGCGACGGATCAAGAATATACCCGTTGTTGGAACACAAAAAGAAGAACCAAAATCAACTAAATTTTTACGGCCAGAAGACTCGAACCGGTGACCTTTTGTTTCAAGCAAAAGAAACAGACAAACCACTGAGCTATCAAACCCTTCTTGACTTATATTGCTTCTATTCTCTTCTTGTTTACAGGGAGTCCTACAGGCCTTATAAAGGCTGTCTGCATGTCAGTTCTTTGCCGATTTGGATTGAATTCCGTATACTAAACAGATTCAACAATTTCCAAACCAAAACTTTCCTATTACAATGTTAATTCTATCACTAACCACCGTTCGACGGGTCTATGCCGCCCCACCCCTATTGGAACAGAAAGTAAACAAATTTTAGGAAAATTTTCTCTTTATTACTTCTCGTTCTGTTCACTTACAAAACTCAAGTCTACCCCTATATTTATACCCAAAACTACAGCCCTATTTAACGGAATAGGATTCTACTTTCTTGTCCTAATCAGACTCCTCATTCTAAACTTTCTTAATACAAAATTTCCAAACTATAACTTTCCTATTACAAGATTATTTCTATCAATCACCCCCTTAATCTTGTAACGCAACTCTAACTCATTGAGGCAATCGGTCTCAACTACGATTTGCCCAAACAATCGACACAGGATGGTAACGCATCTCTAAGGAGTTTCGTCTTCTTCTTGCTGGCCATACCACCGGTGACGCACCTCGCCAGCGATTACGACATTTGCCTTGGCTCCAATTATCTTTTCACCGGTAACGCAACTTGACGGTGATGTAGACTCACATTAGAGCTTACCCACGAGAGAACTTGGACACACCTGCAAGAACTCTTATGTGCACGCACATCTAGAACGACGACCACAACTCCTCAATATCCTGGACTCATCTTCGACGAACTTGACTTTGGACGGCGAACGCGTCTTCTCAACGTCCCGGACTTGTCTTCGATGAACTTGACTTTGGACGGCGAACACACCTCTTCAACGCCCTGGAGTCAACTCTGACGAACTTGACTTTGGACGGCGAACGCATCTCTTCAACGCCCCTGAGTCAACTTTGACAGACTGGACTTAGTACATGCAGCGGCTTCCTTTGATCTTCTCGTGCAACACGATTTCTTTTGATGCGCATGACATCTCTGAGGAACTCGCACACGTTTATCTTGTGGACACAACTCGCACAAAAACTCATGTTTTTTTCCTTCATTTTTCTTTATATTTTCTTCTCTATTTTGCAAGCGCTTGAAGTGCTGATTTCTTTTCTTTCCTTGAACTCCCTTGCAGTCGTACGTACCTAGGCAAGGAAGACCCTACTACTGCGCGTCACGCTTGCTGCTACACGTACGTGACTCCTGGAGCTTCGCTGCTGCTGGAGGGAATCTCTACTGCTGGGGAAGTCTCCGTTGCCCATCACGTAGCTCCCTGCAACCGCGTCACGAAGCTCTGATCTTGCTTCACGTGGATCACGGAGCTTCTCGACTGTACGCCGCAGCTGCACGGAACCCCACCACAGCTATCCACGTCGGTGGACACGCCGATCGAGCACTTCCACAATGGTGTCTCGTGTCCCCAGCACGGTGGCCCCCGCCCGCAGTGCCTTGCTACGCGATGTTCGCCCCCCGAGAGTCTCCTTCTCTCGGTGGCAACGGCTTGATCTAAAATCTTAGGCTCTGATACCAATTGTTGGAACAGAACGCCAAAAATTTTTTGGAACAATTTTCTTTTTATTACTTTTCGCTATGTTCACTTACAAAACTCAAGTCTATCCCTATATTTATACCCAAAACTACAGCCCTATTTAACGAAATAGGATTCTACTTCTTTGTCCTAATCGGACCCCTCATCCTAAACTTTCTTAATACAAATTTTCCAATCTATAACTTCTCTATTACAAGATTATTTCTATCAACCCAGCCTTTCCCTTCTCCTCTTCTTTCCCTGCCTCCTTGCGTCGCCTACTCAATCCGCTAGGGGTTTCTCCTCACATGTTGTTGAGGGAGTGCGGTCGGCGGCGGGGAGGGAGAGGGAAGCGCAATGCGGGCTAACATGGTCAAGCAGAAAAGGATGAACGAAATCCTCGCCTCGGATGACTCCTCGAAGTCACTGTCGGCGGCGGATTGACCGATCATGACGGCGCCAGTAAAGGAGCTTGGTGAGGTATTGTTAGCGTCAAAAACTTGAAGTAGGGTTTCTGACAACAGCACACCAGACGAACACCTGGTTCAGAGCGTGTCAGTCGATTTGTCCTGGAATCGACAAGGTAAAAAATATGAAATTCACTCAAAGCCGATCGTCAAGATCAATCGGCTTAGACTCAATTAGCTTGCAGCCGATTAAATCAAGGTAAAGGGGTAAGTCTAACTAGCCGATTAAGGCTAATCAGAGGGTAAAGGCAGATCGATTCTGAAGAAGGCGATACGCAACAAAATCAGAATAAATCGAACCTGGGGTGTAATCTGAAGAAGATCAACAATCGGCGATGCGCAACTTTATTGATCAAGATCGAATTACAAAGATTAAATTACAAGAACTACTCCTAGTCGACAGAAAAAGTAATGTAGATTGGTGTGTTTGATTGTGTTGGATCCCTCTCGCAGCTTGCTTTGGCCCTTCTTTTATACCCGTTGGCCGATCGTGTCCTATTACAACACGTTACAAAACCTGATCCGTATCGGCCTTATTTCGGATAGCTTTTCCTGAAAGATCTTGCCGTTGCCAAATATCTTCAAATCTTTCCAAATCGTCTGTTAGTTACCATATGTTGACTTTCTTGTCGATTTTTACTAGACTTACCAAATTTTGGTGCAAACATATGCCCCCCATTTTTGAGAGATGACTTGTCATCTTTCAAAAATTACAACTGTCGGCTTCTTCTCCATTGGCTCTCTGTTAACCTTCACCCAGTAACTGCTGCTTTAATTGTGCCGTAATTTTCTGACATGCAGGTAGTGCGTTTTAACTGCTCGTGTCTTTTGAGATCATTTCCCGCCGCTTCAAATTTTCACCTTGCTACAAATATGCGGCCCCACAGATTCATTCCTCACGCACACAAGCTCTCGAATTGTCTGCAATCGACTTCTGGTCTTCAAGTCTTTCAGCGCTCATTGCTTCCACTCTGCTGCTTGTCAAGATCGTCTCAATGGATCCTTCTCAGGTATTCATCCCAATCCCAAACAGCAATGACCAATTCTTTCTAGGCCCAGTAGGAAATCTAGAAGCCGATTCAGTAATAAATGAAGAGATTCCTCGCCTACCTCTATCGGCTGCGGGATATAACATAGAGGGTTGGAGTAAGAGCTTTAGAGCTTGGCCGACGGTGCTTAAGGGATGGAGATCGTGGTACATTCGCGTAGCGGCCCAAAAGAGGGGTGAATGGGAAAAGATGGGCATAACTGAATGTCTCCCCTTTCCTTAGCCGATCTAGAGGCCAATGAGCCCTTAGTGGCCATGACTTGCTATTTCTGGTCGGACACCTTCAATGCTTTTGTATTCCGCACTGGTCTTGTCGGCCCAACTCTCCTGGATGTAGCCCAACTGTGCTGCTTAAGACCCGATGGGGATCAAATATCGGCTTATAGTGCCAAGCCTAAGTACAAGCTTATCAAGTCCAAAGGTGAAGGGTGGGCTAAATATATTAGAAATAATAATAAGGTTAATGGGCTGGTATCGGACGAAGAACATGCTGCTTTTTTTGAATCTTTGGTTAGACCGATTTCTGTTCTACAGCGCTTCCTTGGGACCAACTCAAGTATATCAAACCATAGCAGAGCAATTGATAGAAGGTCGTCGGCTAGAACTTGGGAAAATGCTTCTAGGAGCAGTCTACCAGATGATGCATATAATAAGATGTCGGCTTTTTACTGGTTTCACGAGTTTCACTGTCGGCAATGTCGGAGGACCACTCTGGTTCATTCAGATCTGGCTATACTGCCTGTTCAGCCGATCTTTTGAGCTGAATCCCTCTGAAGACACAGCGTTCCCTCGCGAAGATACTCCAGAAGGTATGGTGCCTCAGTTTACAGCCAGCCGATCTTATGGTGAGAGATTCATGATGTGCTCCGGGAATGAGACAAAAGTGACCCCCTAACGGCTCCAAGAAATATTTATCATTCTTCCTTCAGCTTGACAGTAATGAATTTAAACAAAATGACTTCTTCAGTTATACAAGTACAGCCGATTTCCAATGGCCTTCCTTCCTTCACTTAGATGCCGATAGTGCTTTAATGCCACAAGATACCTTGGACCTATTTAAGCTTTTTATTTCGCCAAGCATATTGCACGTCGACCTTCATACAAGAAATCGGACTTTTCAACCTTCATATGAATTCTACAGTCCATCAGCTTATGCTGGACAATTAGGCTTTGGTCAGGTCATTCCAAGTCTGCCACTACTCGATCGGCTTCAACCAAGAGCCAGAGTTCGTAATGTAGTCCTGGCCAACCTTGTCCTTGAAATAGCCGATGGACTTTAGATCAAAGACTTGTCGCATTTTATAATGAATACACGTCGGTCCGAACGCTTTTCTTCCTGGTGGTTATATATCACAGAAGCATTTTACTCAGACAAGTCAATGTCGGCTATTATCAATGAGTTTTTCCCAAATCTTCCCGAGCCGACAGTAGACACTAACAGCGATTCAAGCGATGAGACTAATTATGCGGGGTATACTAATACAAGTCTTGTAGATATTGATAAGGTATCGGCTCGAATTTTTCTTTTATACATTGGTCTCGCCAGATACATTTTCTAATCTCCTTTTATTTTTGATGCAGACCAAATCTACCGGCAAGAAGCCCGCCTCTGGTCAATCGGGTAGTGGTCAAATCAAAAGGCCACTTCAGTCGACTGGCCTCACTGGGTACACATCAGGTACCCTAGGGATTCAGAGTCCGTCTTTGTCAGACATCGAGAAAAAACAACCAAGTAAGTATAATACAATCGGCTCTTATTTCTTTTCCTCTTTATCCAACTGATCGTTAACCGATTAACATTTCAGAAAAGAAGAAAACAAAATATACCAAGGCTCTGGCAAGAGGGGATCTAAGCCCCAGGAGCAGAGCGGCGAGAGTTCGCCACATGCGTCGGCTACTGCAGAGGTAAGTAATCGTACCTTTAGTTTAGTGACTTATCTCTCTCAATACGTCGGCTTACCCTTTATTTACTTCTTTTTAGCCGACGCAATTAGCTCAAGTTGCGAAGATTTTGGCCGAGATCTTCCCAAGATTTCATCGGCGCCCCTTTCTCCACCACGGCCGACGCCAATAGCTCCGATCGCCGATCTGCCAGAGCTCTCTGACCCGACAAATTTGTTGGGCTTTTCCTTGGCCGATCTTGACGATCCTGAGATCCTGGCCACCGGCGACTACGACGCAGAGATCAGGAAGATTCTTGAAGTGTCAAAGAAGCGTCGGCTGCCATCACCTCTGCTCCAAGCATGAAAGAGAGGCTCAACAAGCTCTTCGATCTGGTGATGAAGCCCCAGTCGGAGATCTTGAACAATAATCAACAGATTAGAGATGCCATGGCGACGGTTGAAGCCGTTCTGCCCCTAGAGGCCATGGAAGCTCTCCTCAACGTCTGCTTCTTAGACGAGAGGAAATCCGAAGTGGAGGCGTCTCAAGCACGGATAGCACAGCGCGAGGCCCAAGAAGCCGATCAGAAAATTCTGGACGAGCTCGTCGCTGACGCCAAGGCCAAGAAGCAGAAGTTTGATGCCGACACTGAGCTGATAAAAACCATGAAGGACTCCATCGGCAAGCTTGAATCGACCAAGAAGTCTCTCATGGAGGAGTTGGCCAAAACAGAGAAGCTAATCATAGAAAGCCAGCAAACCCTTGAGAAGACTTCATCGCCTATCAAGGACCAAAAGCTAGGCATCGCAATGGCCATGGTCGGCATGAAAAAGAAGATGGCCAAGGTGGTGCCAGTGCTAGGGAGCGCAAAAGAAGACGATCGCATCATTGACGAAGTTCAATGTGTGATTGCAAAGGACGCGGGTGCTCTGTCGGCTTTGGGCGCAACTCTTCCGGGCTCGGGCATCCAATATTAGTTTTTGAGATGTAAAACTTTGTCGGCTGTTTTGAAAATACTTGTCCTGATATTTTGCAACTCTTTACTGTTTATAATCGGCTGTTTAACCGATTTATGTTTGGCTTTGTGTAATTTTATTTCTCCTTTACGAATCTGCAATCTTTTTAGCCGATTAACAGCACCGTGTTAACCTGGCCCTCAACGCAATTCTCAGTCGGCTAGGCTCCAATCCAAACTCTAGGATAGTATCTCTTTAAGTATTTCCCGTTAATTGCCTTGGGCAAAACATGCCCCTCTAACGTCTCCAGTATGTACGAATTTTTGCCGACTTGCCGATTAATCTTGTACGATCCTTCCCACGTAGGTGACCATTTTCCAAATCGGCTATCTTTTGAACTAACAGGAAGTATCGTCTTCCACACTAAATCGGCTTGATCGAAAGACTTAGGCACGACCCTTTTATTGTATGCTTTTGCAACTCTGACTTTATTCCTTTTAAGCCGATCAAGCATAGATAAACGTAACTCTGCTAATTCATCCAGGTTATCAATCATCAAATTGTTATATTCCTGAGCCGACAAACCATTTTGCCTGGCTACTCGTATAGACTCAATGTTAATCTCTACGGGTAAAACGGCTTCTTGACCATATACTAACTGATAAGGTGAAAGCTTCGTTGCTCCATGATAAGCTAGCCGATACGCCCAAAGTGACTCCGATAGGGTTGAATGCCAATTCCTTGGTCTTTCATCGATTTTCCTTTTGATCAACTTAATTAACATTTTGTTAGACGACTCGGCTTGTCCATTAGCCTGAGCGTAATATGGGGATGAGTTTAACAACTTGATCTCTAGACTTTTTGCGTAACTCTGAAATTCATTAGACATGAACACCGTACCTTGATCGGTCGTGATTGTTTGCGGTATTCCAAACCGATGGACGATATATTCATTAATAAAACCGATTGCTTCAATACTAGTTACCTTCTTAAGTGGTATAGCTTCAACCCATTTAGAGAAATAATCAGTCGCGGCCAAAATAAACTTGTGGCCTTTACTTGAAGCAGAAAATATTTGGCCGATTACATCTATCCCCCAACCTCTGAACGGCCATAGTTTGATAATCGGGTGCAAAGCCGATGTCGGTGCTAGTTGTATATTGCCAAACTTTTGACAAGTCTGACATCTTTTATAATATTTGAAACAATCCTCTAGCATTGTCAGTCAAAAATATCCTGTCCGTCTAAGCATCCATTTCATCTTATAAGCCGATTGATGAGATCCGCAAATACCTTCATGCACTTCGCCCATTGCCACCTGCGCCTCTTCAGTTCCAAGACATCTCAACAGCAAGCCTTCCATCGTCCGATAATACAACGTGTCGTCCATAACTACGTACTTTAAAGCTTGCTGTCTAATCTTGCAATCTGTCGGCTTTGATGGGTCGACCAGGTAATTCTTTATTTGCGTTCTCCAATCAACAATATCCACGCACATGATAGCTTTGTCTACTAGTTCAGTCACCTGATATCAGCCAAAGTCTTCATACCCCGACGCCTGTTGAGCTAGCGCGTTAGCTCTATCATTCGATTCTCGAGGGATATGACCGATAGAAAATGATGTAAACGAGCCGATAATCTCAAAACACTGTTCTAAATATTTGAGTAATATTTCGTCTCGGCATTGGTATTCTCCTTTTATTTGCTGTACAATCAACATGGAATCCCCGTATGCCTCAACAGCACTTACTCCGATATTTTCTAACAATTGTAAGCCTTTGAGCAATACTTCATACTCTGCCTGGTTGTTTGAGCATCGACTATTTAACCGAAATGCAAATTCAAAATTATATCCTTTGGGTGATATGAGTACAATACCGATTCCATCACCTTCTCTGCACACCGATCCGTCAAAAAACAATTGCCAAGGGGCGACAGACACCAAATCGGCAGCAGTATCATGCCCTGTTATATAATCGGCCAGAACTTGTCCATTAACTGCTTTAGCCGATTCATAAATCAGGTCGAACTCTATTAAGGCATAAGCCCATTTGCCAAGTCGACCTCGTAAAATTGGAGCTGATAACATATATTTTATAACATCGGTTTTACAGACCACCTTACAAGCCGATGCTAAAATATAATGTCTTAGCTTTGTACATGAGAAATATAAAGACAAACACAATCTCTCAACGAAAGGGTACCTGACTTCAACATTAAGTAGTCGTCGGCTTAAATAAAAGATAACCCTTTCCTTACCATCGACTTCTTGTGCTAAAACAGCTCCAATAGTTTTCTCTTCAGCCGATATATATAACCTGAAAGGAATCCCTTTTCGTGGTGCAGTCAAAACCGAAGGATTAGCTAAATATTCCTTGACATCATCAAAAGCCTTTTGCTGATCGATTCTCCACACGAATTCTTGATTCTCTTTTAATTTCAGTAGTGGGGTAAAAGCACGAATCCAGCCAGACAGATTTGAGATAAACCTTCGGAGATAATTAATCTTGCCGATCAATTTTTGTGATTCATTTTTACATGTCGGCGGCATTGTTTCAACTATGGCTTTTACCCTTGCTTGATTGATTTCAATACCCCTTTCATGTACTATAAAGCCCAAGAATTGCCCAGCCGACACGCCAAACAGACATTTGAAAGGATTCATCTTCAAGCCATGCGATCTTATGTTCTGGAAAACCTTTTCTAAATCGGCCAAATGTTGTAAGTCATCTGTAGATTTTACTACGACATCATCGATATATATTTCGACAATATGACCGATTAAGTCATGAAAAATCAGATTCATGGTTCGCTGGTAAGTTGCCCCAGCATTCTTCAAACCGAAAGTCATAACTGTCCACTCGAATAAACCTATCGCACCAGGACATCTAAAAGCTATTTTTGGTATATCGGCTTCTACCATGAATATCTGATTGTATCCGGCATTTCCGTCTAGAAAACTTATGATTTTATTCCCTGATGCAGCATCGATAAGCATATCGGCTATGGGCATCAGGTATTCATCTTTTGGTGTTGCCTTATTCAAATCTCTAAAGTCGACACACACCCGAAGTTTTCCGTTTTTCTTCATGACTGGAACGATGTTAGAAACCCATTCCGCATATCGGCAAGGCCTAACGAATTTTGCCTCCAATAATCGTTTTATTTCCTCTTTTATAACATTATACAAGGTCGGATTAAAATATCTAGGGTACTGTATAAACGGCCGATATCCTGGTTTAATAGGTAGCCGATGTTCTATCAACTGTCGGCTTAACCCAGGCATCTCGTGATACTCCTAAGCAAAACAATCTTTATAATTTCTAAGGATTTTGATCAACCTTTCTTTGTATTTTACATCTAATTTTGCGCTAATAAAAGTTGGTCTTTTCCCAACATCACTACCTATATTGACTTCTTCAAGCAGATCAGTGGACGTGAAGCCTTGACTCAACTTTTCAATCTCTTGAAAATCTTCTATAGCCTCATAGCTATTTGTTATTTGCTGATAGCTTTGCATTTTATCTTGTAACGCCTTCATTGTTTTTCTTGTCCCCATTGGCGCAATACTTCATTTGTCCGATCAAACGTGCCTGGCATGACACTGATCGGCATAAGTCCCGTTTTACTCACGCAAATGAAGTCACAGTCATCCAGCGTTTTTCCTGATATACATCCAGCTTCTTCGTGTTGTCGATTCGCATCAGAATTGGCCATGGCGATATGAGCTGACGTGTCGGCTGTGACAACTTCCCCTTCCCCTTCATTCCATTGAACAAGCGCTTGATGCATAGTCGACGGAATGCAGCAGTTGGCGTGAATCCAATCTCGACTAAGCAGAACACTATAATTTCCCTTGGCGTCAATGATAAAGAATGCGATCAACAAAGTTTTACTATTGACAGTCAATTCTGTAACCATGACGCCTTTGGCCTCTGTGGGATCGCCTGTGAAATCGTTTAAAACCATATTAATCTTAATCAAGTCTTCGTCGGACTTACCCAATTTCTTGCAGGTGGTGTACGGCATCAGATTTACTGTAGCTCCACCATCCAGTAGCAGCCTTGATATCGGCTTGCCATTTATATACCCTTTCAGATACCATGGTTTTAGATGCCGATGGTCATCTCTCGGTTTTTCGAAGATTGCATTTTGGACACTGAACATGACTGAGCAAAAGTTTCTTTAGCCGATTCGTTTTTGATTTTGAATTCGGCTGGCAATGTGAACACCATATTGATATCCATCGGAGGTGTATCATCCCTAATCATAGGAGAATCCAGGTTATCTGCTGACTCAAAATCTTCCTCAACCTGTTCTTTTCTCCTCCATTCCTTCTTGATAACCTTGATCAGACGAAGCTCATTAAAAGTCTCATCCCTCTGTTTTTCTGCATCGGCTTCTCTAATCTCTTGAGTCCTTAATCTCTGAAGCCGTCTACGCTGTGATCGGCTAAGGCCATGTGGACACCACCTAGGTTTTGGTTCTACTGGCTTACGTATTTGGCCAGCCAAATTTTCCCGATCTAAACTAGGCTTTTGTGTTACAACTTGGTCCGGTACCTGATTTGGTTCAGATATTCTTTCGTGAACAGGTTTTCTGTAAATTTTGTCATGATCTCGAATCGATCTAGACAGCCTATCTCTAGCCGATTGTTTAGGCCAATCGTCTTGGGGATAATGCTCCATCGGGCATGTATACAGAGATGCAATGCTACTCCCCTTTCCCAACAAAACTGCCAAAAAGGACACCTTCTATGCGCTCTCTCCACGTTTTCAGTGTGATACAAATTATCCGACCGATGAGTAGGATATCGCGGTCGATTATTCATTCTCTCATATTTCTCCATTAACTGAGAAAACGTCGGCCCCGGCTTTTTTGTTGGCTGTCTTGATGGTGACTTTTCGGCTCTATACCATCTACCCACCTGAGGATTTCCTTTGGGTTTAATAGTCCTCGAATTCTTCCCTTCATGATCAGCTTCTATTTGTAACAAACTGATTGTAATTTTCAACGTCTGACTGCCGTCTGAAGTTGTCTGAATGTCAACTTGCCGATCCCTTTTTGGCTCATCATGCATCGGCTGTTTTCCTTTGCCCGAACATTGAACCATGTTAATAGGGAATGGATTAGCATCAACTTGCATAGTCGGCTCATCAGCGAATTTTAACCGACCATCCTCGATAGCCGACTGGATCTGTTGACGGGAAATATTGCAATCATTAGTGTTATGAGAAAAGGAATGATGCCACTTGCAATACTTGTGTTTCTTGATCTCGTCAGCCGATGGTATGACGTGTCCTTCGAGCAACCGTATTATCTTTTCTTGCAACAACAAATCAAAAATACGATCACACTTGGAGACGTCAAAGGCATACTTAGCTTTCGACTTATTCCTAGTCGGCTTGAGCCAAGAACAGACTAAGGACTTTTTAGACCCTTTTATCCATTCGGCTATGTTTATTTCTACTTCATCGTCTTCTGAAGAATCGCTCGGACAATAGTCGACCATATTAACTTGGCTTTATCCTTTTCTTTATTTTTACTATTTTTAAATCTATCTTTAAAAACTTTATTATCTGGGAATAAGTTTTCCTGAGCCAACACGCGATGAAGCAGATGACTCAGATCGGTGAACTCTTGTCCTCCAAACTTCTCTCTAAGTGGTGGAATTAACCCTTGAAAAGCCAAATCAGCGAGTTGGTTATCGGGTAATGTGACATTAAAACAACGGTTTCTTATTTCTCTAAATTTTTTAATATAATCAGTCACCGATTCTTCAGATTTCTGGCGAACAGAGCTTAGATCGGAGATTCTGAGTTCTAAACTGCCTGAGAAAAAATATTCGTGAAATCGTCTTTCCAAATCGTTCCATAAATGGACCGAATTTGGAGACAGACAAGTGAACCAAGTAAAAGCTGCTCCTGATAATGACAATGGGAATAATCTTATTTTCAATCCATCGGACTGAGCCGCTTCGCCGCATTGCGCGATAAAGCGTTCAATATGCTCTAGGGTAGTAATCGAGTCGTCACCAGAGAATTTTGCAAAATCTGGGACTTCGAAATTGTGGGGGTAAGGCATGCGATCTATGTAATCAGGATACAACTTTCTATAGCCGATAATCTTTCCTTTCGGCTGTATGCCGAATTGATCCCTCAAGACGGTAGAGATTTGATTGGCCCAATTTGCATTATCGGCCACTGGAATAGTAGGCCCTTGATAATGCTGGTCATAGTTGGCATGCTGCCCCCCGAGTGCGAACTCGGGTTGCCAATTAGGCTGAGCCGATGGCAGACGGGTGTACTGATCGTACCTATTATGTCTAACTTGGGGTTCTGGCACTGGAACAAAAGGTTTTGAATAAGTCACTACCCTATGCGGACCTGGATTTCTAGGCAGGGTAGACTCATCTGGGTATCTCTCAGACCCAATCAGCTGTGAAACCGATTGCGGAAAAATATAGAGCAGGGCCAACGGTGGTAGGTTTGTTGATGCATCTAATTTGGCAGCGTCGGTGTAAGCCTGGTAATGGCTCACCCCACTTGGCCGAGGGTCTCTAGGCAATATGATGGTGGGTTGAGTATGCATCATGGTAGGGGGTGAGATTATAGCCGATGGTTTAGGATCGGCTAGTGTGCTCTGCGTGTTTTTAGCTACTGATAAAACAGGGTAATTTGGCAGAGCTTGTAATGGATCAAGTAGACTACCGGACGAGGTCAATTCCTGGGCGATAGTTTTAACACTATTTGCTATCATCGGCTTAAGCGTGGTGACAAGAGCCGATGATTGGTTTATTAAAGCGTGGTGCACAGACTGATTAATCATAGCCGATAATTCGGCTTGAGCAGGTAGATATCGGCTTACCGGTTCTGTGACACCTGCGTCCCCCAGGGCATTGACCGTTGGTAGGGCGGTTTTTTGAGTGACGCCACGTCTAGTCTTATGATAACAACTTAGCATCATCTCTTCTAGCACAGTTTTCCGATCTTCGATTTCTCTACGTTGTTCTGGCGTCAAATCATACATTGTTGGGACGATTATAGCTTCTGCGTTGAGATCGGATGGCGAGATCGACTTTCCTAATGAAGACATTGGGTCCCACCGGGCGTTCCAAGAGTGTGTTGGCGTCAAAAACTTGAAGTAGGGTTTCTAACAACAGCACACCAGACGAACACCTGGTTCAGAGAATGCCAGTCGATTTGTCCTGGAATCGACAAGGTAAAAAATATGAAATTCACTCAAAGCCGATCGTCAAGATCAATCGGCTTAGACTCAATTAGCTTGAAGCCGATTAAATCAAGGTAAAGGGGTAAGTCTAACTAGCTGATTAAGGCTAATCAGAGGGTAAAGGCAGATCAATTCTGAAGAAGGCGATGCGCAACAAAATCAGAATAAATCGAACCTAGGGTGTAATCTGAAGAAGATCAACAATCGACGATGCGTAACTTTATTGATTAAGATCGAATTACGAAGACTAAATTACAAGAACTACTCCTAGTCGACAGAAAAAGTAATGTAGATTGGTATGTTTGATTGTGTTGGATCCCTCTCGCAGCTTGCTTTGGCCCTTCTTTTATACCCGTCGGCCGATCGTGTCCTATTACAACACGTTACAAAACTTGATCCGTATCGGCCTTATTTCGGATAGTTTTTCCTCAAAGATCTTGTCGTTGCTAAATATCTTCAAATCTTTCCAAATCGTCTGTTAGTTACCGTATGTTGACTTTCTTGCCGATTTTGACTAGACTTACCAAATTCTGGTGCAAACAGGTATCTATACTTAACGCCCTCTGATTTCTTCCATTTCAATCTCCCTCACACCACAAGAAACCCTAACTCCAACGATCGCCGGTGATGAGCAGGACCGACCTGAATGTCTCTCGGATGACCTACTCACGCAGGTACTCTACCGTGTGGCCATGGGCGGGGCCACCAAGGCCAACCTCAACAGCTGCGTGCTCGTGTGCCGCCCCTAGTGCCGCATTGAGCGGTGGTGGTTTGTGGCGTCACCGATCGTTTCCCTGGTCTCACTGATGTCACCCTAGCTCGACTAGGGCCTCTGCATCACCGGCAGCGGCGTTGTGGCCTCGACCTAGCACCATGGTGTGGGGCTTCTCATCTCCTGCCTTTTTTTATCGACGTACGCGAAGTGTGCAAAATTCTTGCATCCTGCGGTGTCCCCGCCATGGAATTACCAGAAGATTGAATCTTTCTTTATTTCATCACCTAAATACATGACTAATTAAGATTTTGTTTTCTAATAGTCTTCCTAACAAATTCTCGGTGCCTAAGCTGGATGGCATTTGGCTGCCTGGAAAATCTTTGTCCATGGTAGATGTTAGTGTCATTTTTGCAAGCCACTGAAGTATTTTTCTTTAACATAGGCTAGTAATATCAAAAGCCGTAGCCAATATTTTACGCACAGTGCTAGTATGCAAGAAGCATAATAATGGTTTCATGGTGTCCTCCTTGACAGATGCTGGCCTAGCGCATCTCGTGGAGGGTTGCAAACAGCTTGAAAAGTTGGCTCTAAACTGGTATTTCTACATTTCTGCAAGAGGGCTGGTGCGGATTGCAAACAATTGCCTGAATTTGCGGTCATTAGGAACTTCAGGTAATTTCTTGTTAGCTGTAATTCTTTGTTTCTCTTTATTGCATTCAATAATGTTCCACATTTAGTATGATCTGTATAGCACGTTTGAAGAAGGGACTATGTTTGAAATTGAAAGGCCACTAATACTCCATTACATGTTTGATCATGACATGTGTTATTTTCTTAGATGTGTGTAGAGATGGCCAAATGGGACGTGCCTAATGGGCAGGCCCGAGGCACGCCATCGTAGGCCCGCCCGCCCGATAAATGGGTGCGTCTTGCGACGACGCTCACGAGCCCGTGCTGTGCTTGGGCCGTCACCCCGGCACAGCTCGTTTAGCCCGTTTAGTTTGAGAAATATCCGTTTTATAGCCGTTGGAAGATTAAAAAATTCGAAAAAAATCCAAAAAAATTCTACATACTTCGAGTTTTTCTAATTATTCTAATATTTTTTCTCTTTTTCTGATTTTTCTACATTTTTTCATACTTTTCCTATTTTTCTAATTTTTCAATATTTTTTGATTTTTTTTCGCTAACAGGCTACCGGGCCGAGTCGGCCCGTTAGGCCCGCGAAGGACCGGGCCGGCACGGCCCGTTTAGTAGCCAGGCCTAAACGAACTGGGCCAGGCCGCCCATTTGGCTGTCTCTAGATGTGTGTATATATTAAGAGATCAAATTCAAATTTATCATATGAGTAAGGTAGCTAGATCTTTCATCCCTTTGTGCTATAAGACTACATGGGCTATGTTGCTAACCAACTAAACATTGAAATTTTACTGTTCTAAGATGACATGACATTGAGTGATATGTTCTTCGGTCTTCAAAACTTCGTTGCAATCACACCAGTGAATACACGTGTATTTTGTTTATTCACTACAGAGGTCAATTTTCCTTGAAAAATTGGAAAACATGATTAGTTGCTAAGAGATACAAACAGTGCCTTTGGAGATCAACAGGAAGTTATTATTGCAATAAGCACACTAACATGCACAAATAGCTATCTTTCACTCTTCTTACTAAAGATCTGTCACTACACCAAAAAACGTCATCAGTGGCGGTTCATAACCGCCATCAGTGGCGGTTATTGAACCGCCATAGATATAGTGCCACTGATAATCGAGGATTATCAGTGGCGGTTTTCTAATCGTCACAGATAAGTGTTATCTGTGACGGTTCTACATACTAACCGCCACAGATAACAATACTATCTGTGGCGGTTCTATCCACCAACCGCCACAGATAACAATACTATCTGTGGCGGTTCTATCCACCAACCGCCACAGATAACTACACTATACGTGGCGGTTCTTTCTACAACCGCCACAGATAAAAATATTATACGTGGCGGTTCTTCCCACCAACCGCCACAGATAACTATATTATACGTGGCGGTTCTATACATCAACCGCCACAGATCTATATTATCGTGGCGGTTCTATCCACCAACCGCCACAGATAGTGCTCGACCAAAAAATAAAAACTGCATTTTGGGCTAGCCTCAGTCTTTGCTAGCCATGCCCTCTGAAACATATAATACATCAATCACAGATTTTGCATACACACGATTACAATGTACAACAATCACAGATTTCATATACACAACTACAATATAATACATCAATCACAATTGCAATTTTGCATATGCACAATTATAATGTACAACAATCACAGATTTTGCATATACACAACTACAATATAATACATCAATCACAATTACATATAATACATCAATCACAATTACAATCACAGATTTTGCATATCACAATTACAATATACACAATTACAATGTACAATTAAAGTGTCTCATGCATGAGGTGCTCGATCATGGTGATGGTGTAGGGCTTGCCTCTCATTGGACTGCTCCCTTCTCCTCCATTCGATCATCTTTGCATCAATATTTCTCGAGTATGTAAATGAAGTCATTATATATCATACTATGGAAAGCTAAATAGATCACTTTTGTTGTATCACAAATCTAGCCGATCCATTGCCGTCTTATTCCATGTGAATGCCGTGGCATCCTCCGGATATTGTACATGCATTAGCTAGTTTATACTCCTCTATTTTTGAATATGTGACATTCTATTTTTCAATTTTTATTCCTAAATACATATCATTCTACAATTTTGATCCCACTTTTACTATTTTTCCTTCTATAATCTCCATTTAGCTATTTTTAATGGCATTTACTATCATACATTAGAGTAAAACACACCATCTAAAAATATAAGGACCATGTAATCAAATATCTTATGAATGGAAGGTAAAGATGCAAAAGGAGGGTTCCCATTTGAAAGGAACAAAGAGTTATTTACACTTTGTAATGAAAGCAATTGAAGTAAAAAGCCTAAACTAGTGGAGGTAAACTAGAAGCCTACGGGTCTTGGAGGTTGAAGACATGTGATTTGGGACAATAGTATGGATGATTGGATCGTTGTTGTCTTCGTCATAAAACTCGCCATTTTGTTGATTATTTCCTTCATGATGAAGTAGGCGAGCTGCCCTGAATGCCTTGGATTTGAAAGAAGCAGTCCCTACCGTAGACAACTTGAGGTATTTGTAAGTATAAAAACAAAATTAAGAGAATATAGAAATTGAGTGGTGTGAATCAATGTGTCATGTCGGCATGGTGACCTCTACGTCATTGTCTTTTATTGTGCATGATAAGATTTCGCGCATGTCTTGGCAATACTAAGTACCCACATAAATTTGTTCCTTTCTACCGCTTGTGACACCGCAAAATCGAATGAACTAAGATGTCGTCGAAGGAGCTATTTACTATGAAATATGATATAAGAGTATTCCTTCGTATGCGTCTGGAAACTTCAGACGGATTGTAAGGGATTTGTGGTATGGGCGGTATCTCGAGCTCTTCCGACAATATCTTTTGAACGCCTCATTCACTAAATGTGTCATCTCTTCAAAGTCTTTTTAGGTTTATCTAGTGGATCCATGATCGACATCTTGCTCTTTTCTCGGATGAATTATTACGAGAATCCAATGGAAGCTACATACACATGCATGATGCGGTCATTAGTCCTTACATCGAGTAAATAACGAAATAAGCGAGTAATTTAACTAGCTAGTGAGCAACTTACTTAAAATTGTATGGCAAAAGTATAAACTCCTTGTCTTGTAGTTTAATCAAAACTTTATATCGTACTCTCGACCTCCTTTGGTACTCTTTTGATTTCATGTTGGCAAACCGTTCCGGTCGAGGAATCCCATCGCCCTTGGTTCTTCGTACTTCAATCATCTCGTATCTATATAACGAATTAGTTAGACATGAAATTTATCGGTATTACGTGAATGTAGGCCAAGATTAATATATTAGACACTTACGTGACCAAACATCTCAAAAAGATATGTCGAGGGCGTCGTGATAGAACAAGTTGTGCAAGTTATCGAATTCTATTAAGAAGTAGCCATGGCCCTCATGGTGAAAATGTTCCTCACGAAAAATTGCGGTGATCATCTTTGGGAGTACGTCTTGGTTGGATCGATCTAAGTACCATGCATGTAATCGCTGCATCATGGGTGTTAGACTTTTAACTTCGAGCGGTGACCAAGGGCTTCCTACCTCGAATTTCAATCTTTGTTGATCATCTTGGTCATCGACTTCGCCTTGCCCTTACTTTTTGTCGCACGACATCATACTCGATCTGGCCTCGCGATCCGGGCCGATATCTGACTTGTCTAATGTGCCAATTTTGGGATCAGAGGTTGTAGGTTTGTCATTTGAAGTACCGGTGTTATAGGTTTACGCTTTGGAGTACTAACGGTGGCCATCTTGATGGGGTCCTCAATGCATTTCTTTTCTACCTCATTTTGCTTCTTCCCGTTTCACTCTCAGTCTTTGGTGACGGATGCGAGGATTGTATCTGCAGAGAGGATGGCCTTGTATGGTCCAAGACGATGTCACGCTTGCGCCATTGGATGAATGAGTGGACGGCACTTCCTAGAGTAGTTATCTCATCATTGGTGGGTTTTTCCATCCGATCTCGAAAAGCGTGCAAATACCGTGTCCACTTGGACCTTTGCATAACTGGCGCTTATCGGGTATTGTGCAGACACCCCTTCTTGGCACGGATAGACTACCCTGTAGCAACTGTACAAATATGTTCATCACGGCACGTTGAGTCGACGGTGTGGGGTCTGTATGTCGTCCACGGGATAATGGTTGTTGTCCGCCACGCCAATGGCGTGGACGCGCAATCGCCGCGACGACTGTATGGATCGAGAAAAGCGTTGTGGGCTGCGATCGACTCAAGGCTTGTTGTACTTGTCGTTCAACTTGTTCTTCAATGGTGGCTTGTATTTCTCGCAGAACCCTTTCCTTCATCATTTCCATTTCCTTCTCAGCCCGCTCATCTTTAGCTCTCTTCCGACTCCTATAAGAGTCTCCGTGCTCAGGGAATCCACTCCTACATGGAACCTTGACCCCGACGCCTCGTGTCCGACCAGGGTGCTCTTTGTTTCCTAGGGCCGCTGTTAGCTCGTCTTTCTCCCATGTCTGGGTGAAAAGATCCTTGGGAGGATCGGGCATGAAACTCGTGAACTCGTTGCGTCATTGCTTCGTCTTCTTTGCTCTTGAATGATAAACCCCGATGAGACAACATATACGCCTCGCTAGCACGTAGTGCTTCACTCGTCCGTAGTCCGATCAAGGGACTTGTGCCGACCAATTGGACCGCTTCTAATTCTTGCCTCTCCCATTGAGCAATTTTACCGCGTACCCACTCGTGCCAAGTGCGTGGGGTGAGTATTCCTTCTTGCGATGCTAATGTGGTCCTCTTTGGACTTCCTTCGCTTCCGATTGCTTCATCGCCACAAACTCATCCCAATATGGCTCCAATCTTGGGTACTCTCCGATGGCTGACCGGTTTTGCTTCACATAATTTGTGTTCAGCCTCGCCTTGAAGTTTCTCCACGCCGCATCCATGGTCATCAATGCGTCGCGACGCACAAGATCTTCGGCTCCTTCGGGGAATTCGAAGGTTTCTTTGAGCTCTATCCACAGATCCTCTTTGGTGGCTCGGGGCACTTTATGCCAATCCGAATAGGTGATTGGCACTTTATCCCTTACGATGTACCCGCATGTTGACCTGTATTTTGCTGCTGATTTTCTCGGTGCAACAGGGGCCCCAGTATCTAAGACCTCTGAGATGGTGTACCGGCCTTCAGGCTTCTTAGTTTTCCCTCGTCCTCGGCGTCTTGCAACAGGAGCATCATCTGCAACAGCGGTGGAGGCCTCGGCACATTGGGTGGTTGTGTGGAGGGTAAGGTACCTGCTCGGGCTCTCCTCCACTATAGGCTCGGTTTCGGGCTCCATTATAACTACAGTTCAACCCGAAACATAATTTTCGTCAATTATTACAGAATCATCTCATGGAATTTCAAATACGGATGTCTTGTCTGTGTGTAATATTGTGTGTTGCTAAGATGAAAATGATTTTGCAAGAGCAAGATACTTAATTAGCTCGAACAAAGCAGAAGAGCTTAGAGTATGAGGTAATATGAAAGTTTCTAATCTTGAATTCAATGTAGTTCTTGCCCTTCTCACAACAACATGATCGCTTTTAATTTGTAGGGATTGAGAGATATGACTAAAGATCAATCGGTTATTGGTGTCAAACAAATCGGCACTATTTGGAGTTATGAAACTTGAGAGAACCGAGAAGCCTCTATTGCGAAGTTATGGCACATATGATGGAAGACATGAAAAAACTATAAGGTTTTGTTGTCTTGAATTACGAAATAATGTGGTTTCTAGCTTAACACTTATTGATATTTGTGGTATATATCATATTTTGTTAATGTATTGCTACCTGAACTATGAAATATTTTGTTATCATATTTGTGGTAAGGTCTTACGGCCTTGAACTATGAAATAGTGTTTTCGGCCTTGAACTATGATGGTTCACTAAATCGTTTGAGATGACGATTTTGAACCATCTGTGATGAATATTATGTAGTAGTGTGATTTTCTTCAATGCATGAGTGTGCGAATCTTGTAATTAACACAACCCGATCAATATATCGGAGAGAAAATAAGAAAGATGCCAAATTCCTAATCGATTCATATAATTAAAACTTCCGTATGCGGACTCGAATCGGAGAAAAGAATCACGCCACGAAGCTAGCCACGCGCATCCAACGTTAATAGTTAAGTTTAGCTACTCGTAATCACGGCGTTGATAGGTTCACGAGAGGAAAAGAGAACAAATTCACATGCAAGCGGCTAGCGGACATATCAAAAATTAATTATTTGGTTTAGCTGTTCGAGTAATTATGTTGACGAGTGCACAAGGAACCAAAATACTTTCACCGCCAATTGGCGGATGTTAATTGTGCTAGATTCAATATACCACAAATGCATATTCATAATTTAAGAGTCAAAAAAAGAAAAAGAATTTCTATGTGTATGTCTCCTCTGTTCCACAATATATATAACTCTATTTTCTTATAAAACATTTATAATGTAAGTCCATTGAACAAACTAAGAACGTAGTTTCTTACAATATTCTTCTTGTGAAAAGGTTGAGTAGTTTCGTGTGATTTTTATAACTTTGTGTTACACTAAAAATATCATCTTTTAAAAATATAGGTCACATGGATGCATGGGTTGATGACTAGTATCTTCTAACACATCTAGTGCGTAGTTGAGTTTTCGACAACCGGCAACTTTGGATGGCTTCGTGACCAAAGTTTTTGTATGCCTAGGCGTGAGGCTTGCGAGTTTTCCTTTATCCGTTTCTTCAATTAGATACCTCACATGTGTAATGATCAAGATTTGAAGTATAAAACAAGTTATTTGGCTTCTCTTACTTCGCAACTTTCGGTTCACATAGTAAAATGATCGGTTTCACATAGTGGTATTAACTATGTGGTGTGATAAGTGAATAATTTTATCATATAGAATAATCGATGTCTTGTCCATGCATGCTAATCACAAGAACATGACGAGTAGAGCACTGAGAAAATGTGGCACTGGGGCGGTGTCGGCGGGTCGGCGTCGTTAGGGACGGCGTCGAGGCGTCGAAGTCGGGCGGCGTCGGCGCGAGCGCGAGGGCGGCGACCGTGGCGGCGTCGGCTGGTCGGCGTCATTGGGGACGGCGTCGGGCGTCGGGTCGGGGGCAGCGTCGGGCGCGAGGCGGGCGGCGGGGACGATGTCAAGCAGCGGCGTCGGTAGCGGGGCGGGACGGCGCGCGCGCGGCGGGGGCTCAAGGGTTTTAGGGTAGAAGAGAGAAGGCGGGAGTTTTAAGGGTAAAGGGTACAAGCGGTGGATCTATTATTTATAGATGGAGTATTATCGATGGCGGTTCTTAGAAAGAACCGCCATCGTCTAATATATCTCGTGGCGGTTCGTATACGTAACCGCCAGCGATCAATATATTATCGTGGCGGTTCTTTATACGAACCGCCACAGATATATGTTATCGATGGCGTTATTTTTAAGAACCGCCACGGATAAATATACTATCTCGTGACGGTTCGTATACGTAGGCGTCATCGATAATGTATTATCTGTGGCGGTTACGTATACGAACCGCCATAGAGATAATGTTATCGATGGCGGTTCTTTTTAAGAACCGCCACCGATGTGCCTCCTTGAAATTTGTTTACGAATCTTATACGGCTATTGTCGAATAGCGTACGAGTTGAAGACCTAGTTTTGGTCTTTGCGCAATTACAGCGTTTTACGATTTTGTGTATTACTTGTAAAGCAAATACATAAGCGATTTCAGAAAGAATCCGGACTCCTTTCACCGACGGACTCAACAAACTTTCCAAACTTTCAATCGGATAGAACACTATTTTGTCATCGGCAAAACAAACAAGTACTCTTGAACCATCAAACAATCACCAAAACTAGCAAAGTCCAAACCGACTCAAAGACCAAAAACTAGCACATAGCTAGGAAACAAAACCAAAGCAGACTTTAAACTACCATGCACAAGATTATCTTCAACAGTGGTTATCATTAGGGTTGATTACATAGAGGAAGACTTGTGCGGCCTGGTCATAATTTGCCCAGGAGCTAGCTCCGCCTCTGATATTTTGCCATTACTCGTATATATCTAATTATTTTCTTTCACAATTTGCCCTTCTTCATGATCGTCGCGATGATAGGTAGCTTCCTGAGTGGTTTCTTCCTCGAGCCTGATGTTGCCATCTACGAAAGGAGGCAACTCATCAAACTGGTTGTACTCTTCCTCATCCATGACATTCTCAACTCCGACGATCCTTCTTTCCCCCTGAAGAACTACATGGCGCTTCTTATCTGCTGGGTCGATTACATAGAAGACTTGTGCTACTTGCTTCGAAAGTACGAATGGTTCATCTCTGATCCGACATGTTCGATGTCCAAAGTAGTGAAGCCGCACTTGTCCACCTTGACACCCTTTGGGAGTTGTACCCAACGACACGAAACATTGGGATCTTAAAAATACGTGAGTCGAGCTCCCAAATCTCTTCTATGAACCCGTAGAAGCTACTCTTCTTCTTGCTGTGTTGTCATAGGCATCTATGCGAACACCACTATTTTGGTAAGTGCTTTTGCTATCCCGAGATCTCGTAAAAGGTATATCCATTTATGTCGTATCCTTGCCATGTCAAGATTGTACCGATGGCCCTTTGCCACCACCTCAACATGACACTCGTTTCTTTCCAGTCATATGCTCTTTGAACCAATGATTGAACAAGCGGTTATGCTCTTTTGTTACCCAAACCTCGATCGTCCACGATTTTCCTCTCGTAGCTTATCCTTGTGCATGTCCATATACAAGGACACCTCAACCGATTGTTGCAAAAGCGTGAAATGAGCTTTTGAATAATCCATGATCGTAAGAATTTGTTGATTTCTTCCAATCGTCCCTTTCCTACCAGCCTACCCTCATGTCGGGATACAGCACTCCTACCGGTTCCACCCTCCATGTAATCCACGCAAAACTCGATAACCTCCTCGGTTGCATAACCTTCCACAATGCAGCCCTCGGTCGAGATCGATTGCGTACATACTTCTTCAGATACCCATGTACCTTTCGAACGGTACATCGATGCGAGAATATGGGGCCACATACATTTATCTCATTCACAAGGTGAACAATGAGATGAACCATTATATCGAAAAATGATGGAGGAAATACATCTCTAGGCGGCATAGTGTCTTGACCACATCATTCTGCAGATTCGAGAAAGTCCGATGGGATCGATGACCTTCGTGAAATCGTGTTGAAGAAGAAACACAACCTCATGATTGCCTCTCGGACCTTTTCGTGCAAAATACCTCTAATTGCAATAGGAAGCATTTGTGTCATCATCACATGACAATCATGAGACTTCATGCCGATTAACTTCAAATCTTTCATCGAGACCGTTTCTTGATGCTTGCGAATGAGTAACGGACGGAACTTTCACACCATGCAAGCATTTGCAAAGTTCATTCTCTCTTTCTTGAAAGAGTGTAGCAAGTGGGGAAGGTAAAGTCGCCCTTTCGGTGTCACGAGGATGTAGCTCAGCTCGATTTTCATATCTTCCAGTCCCTTCGTGCCTTTAGTCCGTCCTTAGTTTTGCTAGGAATGTTCAAGAAAAGACCAATCAAGCTATCACATACATTTTTCTCACGTGCATGACGTCTATGCAAATGTCGAACTTCTAAGTCCTTCCAATAGGGCAAGTTCCAAAATATCGATCTCTTCTTCCATGTGGTCTTCTCGACGAGACCTCGATGTATTATTACTATCTCCTTTCCAAGTACGACATTAATATCCTTAACCATATCATATACCTCTTCCCACGCGAGGCCTTGGGGCTATACCATCCTCTTTTGTCCCGTCAATTGTTTTTTCATATTGCGGTAGGGGTGATTCTGCGAAGGAACCTACGGTGATGCATGTACACGGTTTTCCTCGAGTTATTGAGCCACACACTAGCGGTTTCATCCATGCTTTGGGGCATGCTTTGGCCCCTTTATAGTACGACCGGATAGGTTACCAAGGCGGGAAATCATTGATGGTGCAAAACAACAATGCCCGTAGGATGAAGTACTCTCGCTTGTACTCATCCCATACCATACACCTTCGTTCCACAAGATCACAAGATCTTCCACCAATGGTTGTAGGTATACATCAATATCATTGCCAGTTGTCTCGGCCCTTGGATAAGCAACGACATCATAATGTACTTTCGTTTCATACACAACCAAGGAGGAAGGTTGTAGATACAGAGAGTTACTGGGCCAAGTGCTATGAATACTACTCATGTTACCGAAAGGATTCATTCCATCCGTACTCAACCCAAACCTTACATTCCTCGGTTCATTCTCAAGTCCATCCTAAAGAGCCTATCGATGGTTCTCCTTTGGCGTAATCGGCAGGTGTCTCGACTTTCCATCCTTTTACGCTCTTCCGAGTGCCATCGCATCGATTGGGCATGCTTTTGTTTCCAAATAAACGCTTCAACCTAGGTATTACCGGTAAATACCACACCACTTTAGCGGAGCCCTTTCTTCACCACGGTGCCCTGTTGTCATGGCCTTTACGCTTGTATCGTGATGATTTGCACACGGACATACATGCATGTCAGTATACTCTTTGCGATAGAGTATACAATCGTTTGGACATGCATGTATTCTTTCTACTTCCAATCCCAATGGACATACAACCTTCTTAGCTAAATAAGTGGTTATCGGCAATACGTTTCCATCTGGAAGCATGTCCGCTAAGAGTTGTAATAGCGCCGTGAAACTTTTATCGGACCAACCATTGCTTGCCTTCAATTTTAGAAGTGAAAGCACGGTGTGCAACTTTGTGTATTCCTCCTTGCAACCCGGGAACAAAGGTGTGTCCGAGTCATCCAACAAACCCTTGAATTGATTAAACTCTCTCGACTAGTGTAGTTCCCATCGCATCGTGCAACATCTGAGCAAGATTATTATCGTCATCAATGTCCAACCTATCCTCATCGGATCCATAAGCGATGTCACCGCCATAATGCCTTCTCCATCATCCAATACGTTATCACCTTCATGTATGTTTTCCTCTTCACCGTGACTTGTCCAACGTGTATAGCCAAGTACAAAACCTCTTGAATCAAGTGCAAGTGGATGTGCTCTTTGTCCAAAACATTTTCTCATTCTTGCAATCAATGCATGGACAATGTATGTACTCCGTCTTCTTGTGCAACTTGTTCTCCTCAGTGCTCTTAGAAAAGCAGATACCCCATCGATGTAATCTCGGTGTAGCAGTTCGCATTGTACATCCATCTCCGGTCCATCTAAAATTAATTAACATATAAAAATTGATTAAAACTAATCTAATTACTTATCATCTAAATGAGCTAGATAATAAATTCATCATCTAAAAATGATGAGCATCCACCTACCAAATTAGCTAAAATTTCATGTATATTAATATCCAATAATCTTAATTAAATAAATTTAATATATGTCCGCACTAATGGAACCAAATTAATAGTAATTAAAAACTAATCAATACTTTTCTGTAAAGAAGCCAGATAATAAATTCATCATCTAAAATGATGAGCACCCACCTACCAAATTAACTAAAATTTCATTTATATTAATACCCAATAATCTTAATTAAATAAATTTATTATATGCAAGATGTATATGTCCGTACACTAATGGAACTAAATTAATAGTAATTAAAAACTAATCTAATTACTTATCATCTAAAAGAGCTAGATAATAAATTCATATATATGCAAGATGTATATGTCCGTACACTAATAGAACCCAATTAATAGTAATTAAAAAACCAATCTAATTACTTATCATCTAAAGGAGCTAGATAATAAATTCATCATGTATCAAATTAACTTAAAATGCAATTAATATTAAATATATGCTTAATCATAATTCATCATCTATAAAAGGAACACAACATCATCTAATGAACCTAGCTAGGAAATAAATTCATCAACTACAAAATGGTAGCTAAATAAAATAAACAAAATCTAAACTTTTCATCTCATCTAGATATAAATCCTAATTAAACTTGGTTTAAAAATTAAATTGCAACAAGATTAACACAAATCAAGAGAGGAGAAAAATAACTCACCAAGGAACAACTAGAGGAAGTACAAGCACAAGAATTGAGAAAACGAAATCAAATTTAGAAGTTTTGGTTTGCTCTCGGGAAGAAGAAGACCAAAGTCTTGCTCATCGACCACCTATTTATAGGCAATATTATTAGTGGCGGTTTTAACTAGAACCGCCACTGATAACATTATCTGTGACGGTTCTATCCTAGAACCGCCACTGATAATGAATTATCAGTGGCGGTTCGAGACCACCACGGATAATCCAATAGAATCGATGGCGGTTGGAGGCTAGAACCGTCATCGATAACCTAGTTATCGATGGCGGTTCTAGCCTCCAACCGCCATCGATAATGATTTGTTATCGATGGCGGTTCTATCCTTGAACCGCCACTGATAATTAATTATCAGTGGCGGTTCTAGGATAGAACCGCCACTGATATTTTTCCCGCTATTTTTGAAATAGAACCGCCACTGATAATTATCTTTGTGGCGGTTCGAAAAAAACCACCACAAATAGACCGTCACCTATTGCAGGTTTTGGCGTAGTGTGTTCATGTAGGTTAAAATGCGCTCAAATGTCTGGGCGTCTTTTTTCATGCAGAGTTTGTTGTAATGATGAAACTTCTATGCCAAAATGCTTGATTATCCTCTTATAAACCCATTTTTTATTGTAGTAGTATGCATTTTCTGTGCTTTTAGCATTTTAGTTGCCATACAAGTGTGAAATCTCAATCTCTTTTCAGACCCAGAACCACGCCTGTCAACACCTAACAGATGAAGTGGACAAGGAGGACAAGAAAGAAGTATGATGGTATAAAGGAAAATACAGAGATGATCAAGGTATAAGTTGATCATTTGTTGACAGCAGGTGCAAACTTTTCATTCTTGGTTTTGATTTTTAAATTTGTTTGCCTTTTTTAGGCAAAGTACAAGCATATCATGGTCATCCACATCTCATGGTATTACATGCATACTTGACTTTCTGATCCACTGTTTTTCACCTTAACTACATCCTTCTGCTTCCAAGAATAAACAAATGATATACAAACTTGTATAATATGCTCATAGCTACATACGTGAAAAACATAAGATATCAAACACTCCTTTTTGTTTATATGGTTTCAATACTCATGATTAGATTAATCTTAAATGGTCTTGTAGTGAAGTTTTGTTCTGGTTTTGAACAGAGAAACATCTTTTCTTGAGCTTGAATTATTATTACTGAACACAAATGTTACAGTAAAGGTTAGCTGATGATGACATATGAAACATAAGGGGAATTGAATTGTCAGTTCAAGCCAATTTCGTGTCGGCACTATCATTTCATTAATCCTGATATCAAGGTTATTATATAGAATGCTTTAAATTATGTTGACTTTCACCATTCTCATCTCTTTCTAATAATTATAGTGCAAGGTGATTATCCCTGAGATGATGAAATATACGGAGAAAGCTACAATAGTCTACGCAGCCGTTACAATATCTTTGTGTTAGCTTAGTTAGCGGTTCAAGTTCTACACTTTTGAGTAAGAACTAACACTTTATGCACGGGTGAATTATGTATTGTCTTTTGGGCCTTTCGTTGCTGCTACATCAATTGGCACAAATTTTATGTACATTACATGGATGATCCCTGGTTTGGTTCTAGCTAATATCTTGCTTTAGATCACCCACCGCTGCTTCTGAATTGCTACGATCAGTTTGGAGTTGGCTCCTTATCTGCAAGGGAAGTTGAAGGTACATCAAATATTTCCAATGTAGATAAGGTACCCACAACAATTTAACTTAGCTCTTGTCTATTGTTCTACAAAATTGTAGGCATCAAGTTGGCTGATCCATTAAGCTATTTCCACGCATGAATACTTTGTGCAAACAATCCATTTAATATTTTGTTCTACACTTCTAATCAGCTAGGTTTAAAGCTCAAATTATCTTTTTAAATAACGTTTTTTTCCCCTAGGATGCGGTTTTCTGATGATAAGTGACAATGTTGTCTTAACATGATGTGAAAATGTTGTTTGTTACTCGCATGGAGTGCTTGTTCAATCGTGTTACTCTAATGTGATGCTTGTAGATATTGTACAGCCCCATTTTAGATTTGGTTTATTTACTAGCTTGCAAAACTATGTTTCACTTGATATATATATGACAGAAAATTGATATTTATTGTATGGCTTAGGATCCTATCTTATATTTATATATCACCCTCTTTTGGGATTCTGTTGCAACTCACAGGCACAGTACTAGTAGATTCTGACGATCATATTCCATAGGGAGCATATATAGATAAATCAGTATTAGTACAAGCGTATACATACATAATTTTACATGTTAAACACAACATTTTAAGCCGCGGCCGGCTTGCCTATACCTGTATAGGTTGCATATGCCTATTCTCTTAGAAGTCAGACGATAATGGATATGTTGGATCCTTGATACCATGGCTGATAGTCGCTAAAGACTATCGCTATGATGATAGGAGGGGACCAAAAGAATACCATGTATGCTAATAGGAGCAAAAAATAACCCACATCACTTTCCTAATTGTTGTGGGGAGGCTCCAGCCCCTAGGGCCGTTGGGATATCCAGGGATCCTAAGAAATATATACAAATGTGTATATCAGCTTATATGTTGTATTAAGGAGAAAGTACCAAAATGCTCTTTCCTATGTTGTATAATTGATGGGCATTTTAGGCGAGTGCATCCATCCACCTCTCCTCTATACAAAGTGCCCCAAGGGGGCATGAGGAGTCTCTCATTCTTCTTCAGTACTCAATACAAGTGACACCTTTTGCCTCCTCTCACTCTCACTCGGTCCTCTTATGACAAAAGGTACAAGAATACGTACTATTTAGCCTCGATGCTACAACACTAATATTTCACAACAGTAAGGGTGTGTTTTTACCAAGATAGGAAATGCATGTACCAAAGGACCTAAACACAGAAAATGGAATGCAAAAGCGAAGAAAAGTAGCTCTTAATCATGAGGATATGCAAAATGTTAGGCAACAATGCAAGCTTGTAGTGTTCATCGAACTAATAAGGTTAACTAACTAAACCTTGAGATGGACGATGGATATGGCCAAGGCCATCGTCTCACTCACGTCATATAGGAGGCCTAGGGACGACTAGTGTAGCTGCAGGCATATGCTTCTGCAGTACGTGATCGAGGGCTGGCCACAAGACACCGCGCATGACACTCTCCCACATCACCTCATGTAGACGTGGCGGGAGTCTCTACGTGGCATCATCCCACCACTACTCCAGCATTCCACTCTAGTACTCAGTATGCTCCAATGTAGCCAGGTATACTTCTCCCTCATCGTTGGTCGACCACGTTCTCCGCTTGACTATGGGAATTTATTTCATTTGTGCCCTATGTTTGTTGCAGGCCATCCTCCACATGTTGATGACTACAGGAAACACATGGGAGGCGACAGTGCGGGAGAGGATGATGATGCCGCGGTGGAAGATTGGTTGGTTGAGCCCCAAAGCAATTGGCCGCCCAAGAAATTGGGACCTCATAGCTCTTCGGTGCATCAAGGCCGAGCCGGCCGGTGGCATGCACCTGACTAGTGAGCGTACCTCTCAGGTCATGTGCAGCGTCAACCCAAGGTTGAGGCAACTCGTGGAGTTCCACCTAGAAGGAACCGAGGATAGGGTTTCTACTATGTGCATTTGTTGTACTCAGTTCCCTTTGTAAATAGTTATTTCTTCCTTCTGTACTTTAGAACTTAATTGCTATATATATGTTGCCCCCCTGTTCTTTCTTTTCGTAGCTTTATTTTTATGTCCCGTTACATCCCCCGAGCTAGCACTATGATAAGGGGCGTGCTACTTGACTGCCGCAATAACCACATGCCAACTAAGCCTGTAAGCACTGGGATACAAGGGGCGTGCTACTTGACTGTCGCAATAACCACATGCCAACTAAGCCTGTAAACGAGCCGCTCGAGCGAGCTTGGCAAGCTTGAGCCAAGCTCGAGTTCGAGTTGAGGCTCGAGTTTGGTTTGGTCCAAGTTTAAGTATGCTCAAGCTCGGCAATGGTAAACAATTTAATATGCACTATTTTTTAACAATAAAAAAATATTCAAGCTCGTGCTCGGCTCAGTAAGCTCAGTAAAAATTAATATATAGTAATATTTAACAAGTAATTTGTAAATTTACCTGACTCACGAGCTATTCGAGCTTGTCTCGGTAAAGCTCGCGAGTTCAGGATCAAGCTCGAGTTCGACTTGTTTGGAACTCAAATCGAGCTTAGAGCGAATCGAGCTCAAGTAGCTCACGAGCCTCGAGCTTTTTTTTACGGCCCTAATGCGAACATATGAACCTCACCAAACCCCACGCACCATATAGTTTGTATTTTCACTATAAACTGTCATGTTCGGCTTCAAATTATGTTTTCTAACTAAAAACACCACTCAACCTCTCTAGAGTGTATACAAACTCGTTGAAATCCATAACTACTAGCTTATGAAAATACCATGTTGCAGTCTGTTATGCCAAAAAGACTCGAAAGGACGATTGTCATATAATTCCGTAAAAATATGTATCATTACAGTCCCAGACTTACTATAACACTTAGCTAATTTTGGTGTATGTATTTGTTCCCCCTAAAGTCACGTCAATTAATATTTTCAAATATGTAGCCACGTTGACAGAAACTTTGTCACTATTTTCATTGACAACAAAAATCCTAAATAGGCATCTCGCCACTGCAGAAGCCTATTTTTGTAAAAAAATTTGCGTATTAATTATGCAAAATTAATAAAAAAAAGTTATTATTTAAAAAAATCTTGCCTCTAAGGCAGGGGATTAGGGATACATTAGCCAGCGTGACGTGGGTCTATTCTAACGACCCAACCGCTATCTCGTCTAGGGGAAACTCTCCGCGGCGTGCCACATCGCGGTCGTTGCTTGTTCATGTGTGCGAAAAGAGAGTTAATTACTGTAGACTTGAGTCTATGATGTTTATAGCGTTATTGATAGTCGTTTGGCGTGAAACTGGAATTCTATAGAGAGTGCGTAAACAACTACAACCGGTATGACGTAGTGAAGATAAAGACGAGATTTGTAGCAGTGGTGCAGTGGAATCAGGCAAATCAACATGGTGTGGCTAACCTTGTTCGCTGCGGTGAAGGAGCAGATGGCGTGGCGTTTTTTCTATGGGGAAGCAGCATACATCGGGGTACATATCGGTGATGGACTCGGAGGGCTAAATCGAGGTTTCTGGATGGTGAAGTGGCATATGAGAGGGCAAGGCTTTATCGTTAGGGCGTTGTGTGACGTTAGTCTCTTTTTTCAGTAAATAGGGAGTAGAAGAATAGCTGATCATAATTGTTTTGCGTTGTTTCCGTTGAATTAATCAAGATCTATTAAGTTGTAGTGACGATTAAGGCAGTTTCCTGCGCGGAAATGCTGTATATATTTCAGGTGTTATGCAGTTACTTGTGGTGCTATATAGCAATATTAAACGGGTGTGCGATTATAGGTGCTAGTTGAATGTCCGGTAAGAGAATAAACGAAAGCAACTGTAATTGGCGAGCAGTAGCGGTCGAAAATGAATGGTTAGTAAGCTACACCTGGAGGACTTCTTCCCTATGTACTGTAGATAAACGGGAAAGCGTAAAATCAGAAGCACTTCGTAGAGCAGCCTGAACTAACACCGAGCATATGGAATGAAGCAGCCAGAAAAACCGATAATAGTAGTACTAAAATTACTAAGGAACAAGTTTTGGGTTATATCCTGGGTAGTCGAAAAAGCGTATAGCCATAAGCATCCTGTAAGGTAGTATGAATAAGATGTATAGTAGTGAATATATTTCCTGGATGTTGTTGGCCATTCTGCAAAGCAGGATTAAACACCCTTTCTTATTCTAATTATTGAGCTGAACAACATTTGAGCGACAAAATAAGTTTTGAAACAAGAGAGCTGTTGTTTTTTGTCATGAAACTATCAAAGTAGTTAGCCTGTACTACTGGAACTATCATTTCGTAGCACAACTGTGTTATAGTTGTTAGTTTTCTGTATTTCTTTTGTATTGTTCTCTTTTGGTCAGCCGCACCTTATTTGTCTTCTTTCAAGTCATTCACTTCTCGCAAGGTATTAGCCTACAAAACACAGAAAGCTGCAAAAGGAGAACGTTAGCAGTTAATAGGTGGGAAAAATAGTTTTAAGAATATTACTGTAAGTTCTGGTGGGATGTTTCCCAGCTATTTAAGCTATGATTTTTTCAGCTTCGTGTACTAAGAAATAAGATAGTGTGAGTTATATTAGAAATGAAACATTATGTTATGTGCAAGTACAGGTAGGTGCAAGTATAGGTAGGGCTGATGGAAATGGTAGTCTTGAGCCTTTTATGGTCTATTGAGTTTATTATACGAAATGTCAGCTCATCATTAAACTTCATGATTATGCTATACTAAATGCAATAATGTTACGATAGGATATTGCATAGGTCTCAGCACAATAATTAGGTCGATAACCAGTGAAGCTGTAGGGAAATAATAATAAAATTAAACTATTCAGAAAGAAAGGCATCCAAATATATCAGGCTATCAGAAAGTACTAACGAAAAGGCCATGTTAAATCTTGCTCCAAAATAACAGTACTCAGTAGACAAGTCAAGAACAATCTATTGAGGTAAAATGTAAGAGCAATGGCTCTAACGAAAACTTAAGCAACGCAAAATCTGTCTGTATTAAATAGGGAAAGAATTACAGTTCGTGACGTAAAAATGAAGCGCGGCGTTGTAGTCATGGGATCATAATGTTAAAACAGTGCAAAATGGTAGAGAGATAGTTTGAGATGTTCATACCTGTTAATTTTGGAAAGAAAGAAAATTATATCCTCTGTAGCCTGCAACGATATAGACCTTTGGGTGATACAATTTATCTTGTCCTGTTTATTCAGCTGAGTAATATATGAATGACAAAATTGGTCCTGAAACGCGAGAATCGTTGATCTTGTGCATGCAATTCTGAAAATAGATCACCTGTACTATTAGATTTGCTATTCTTTTTCACAAATATATTATGGCTGTTAGTTTATTGTTTTTCTTCTGCGCTGTTTTCTGTTGCTTAGTCGTACCTTATCTTTCTGCTTCTAAGTCGTCTACTGATTGCAAGGTATTAGTCTGCAAAAGTCAGAAAGTTGTAAAACCAGAATCTCAGTAGATGACAAGAGCGGGAAAATAATTCTTAAAATACTACCAAACAAGAATGAAATTAGGGAAAAAAGAATAGATCCAAAAGTGTTTTTGGAATAATATTTCAGTAGACGTATTCTTTTTTCTGTACTTGCAATTGGCACACCAATGTTCTTTCCATCAGATGCACCTTGGCCAAGCGCATCTGATATACCTTGATATGTTTCTGAACGTAGACCATCTTGATTGAAGAAATGGAACGAAAGACGATTTGCTTCAACACACGAGTAGCAATTAACCTCTAATTGATTAGAAAGGCGGCCACAAGATAAATAAGGATTCGGCTCACTCTTTCGATAATGACATTCGTAGCAGTAGTATTGTAGCATAGATACTCTCTCTCTGGCAAAAGGAATGGCATCGTCTGTTTCCCTATACTTAATACCCAAATGATAGCCTTTTTGACCATACGGAAACAATAACGGATACTGAAGAGACATTAAAGTAGGATTAAGTGGGGAAATCTGCTTTAATTCACCATCATAAGCTTGTACAACTACATCAAACTTGTTGTTCTCTTCAGATAGTTCACCAACCAGTAGAGCAGCTAACTCTGGCACAGTGGGCAGAGAGTATCGATCACCATGACCATCGGATGAACCAATAAGTCGAATACACACCTCTGAATTATGCGGAGAAAGTAAACGGTCACGTGCCATTCTAAATTTCTTCGCTAACGGATTGTGACAGTCAAGCATATTAATCAAGCTTGCAACAATGTCAGGATCTATCCGGTCAGAAACAATGCCTTCTGCGTTTAACGCAGCCAATCTATTGTGAAGCTCATTGTCAGTGTCATAGATATATAGTTGGGCGTATTTGGGTCTCTGATCAGGCTGAGGCATCAATGAACCAATCCGATGGTGAACAACGCCATTGATCCGAAAAACATAGGGGCCTCCACCAGTGTTAATGCTGCTGTCAACATCTGCGCCTAAAGAAGTAAAAGCAAACAGCGAATTGTACTGCCGAATTAAGCGCATAAATTCATTTGATCGAGATCCGCCACTGACACCAATAAGCTGCCTAAGCGGTGATGGGAAATCTCTATGAGGTGAAAGCGAAATCCTACCGCCTCGACAGCATGTATTGTAGACAATCCGTTGACGCTTTGAAGAACTCCTAGATTCGGACCTCTCCTGGTACCAGAAGGCAGCATTACATGCGGTACACTCATAATCTGGACCACCATAATAAGATCGGCCACTGTGAGTAGATGAAAGAACAGAAATAAATGAAATAAACATAAGGGAGAATGAAAAAAGGAATGTAAGCAGCATATCTCTTTGTGACCAACAAGTACGCTTATCGGGATAAACGGGAAAAGGAAAGCAACAGCTGTTAGCAGATCGTCACAGCAAACCTTTTAAGTAAGAAACGTATTCCTTACGAGTAGGGAAAGGATTCGTTCTGGCTGGCGCAGAAACAGAGGTAGCAACAGCACCACCTATAATAAGACAGAAAACAATCGATACGCACAGAAGAAAATTGTTAAGAAACCCTAAAAGCCTATTGGAAGGTCCATGTGGTCCCTTAGCCAAAACCCTGGATGAGCGTTATAAAAGGAGGAGGGGTCCCCCCTAATGTACGAGAATTCATTAGCAATAAAGAATTTCCGCTTTCGCTCTCCCTAAACACGTGTCTCTCTCTTTCTGTTCTCCACTTCAGATCTGTTCGGGAACCCCGGACTATTCGATAGCGAGGTTCCTTAACACGTTATCAGCAAGAAGCTCTACCGGAGTTCAGATTTGAAAGGTGAGAAAGGTAGGATTTTGGCAATTGAATCTAAACGCTTGTCGTTTTCTTCGCATGCATCTATCCTACGCATCTTGTACCGTTTTCGTCACATGGCACGAAGCTACATGGCGATCGCTCGAAGCTACTCGGCACGAAACTACGTGGCATGAAGCTATAGACGATGCATGACTTCAGTAACACGCAGTTACTACTCGTACATCGAAAGAAAAAAAAGGAGGGGAGGCCGTCGTCTTCACGCAAAGAAGATGACGCCGCCGACTCGGCTCGCAACCGTCCGGCCGCCTCGGCCTCAGCAGCTGCCGCCGGACTCGGCTCGCGGCCGTCCGCCGCCTCGGCCTCCACAGTGGCGCGCCGCCGCCCGGCTCGGCTCGCACCGTCCGGCCGCCTCCGGCCGGCGCGCGTGCCGCCATCAGTAGCTCGCCTTCGCCCGCACCGCCGGCATGAAACCACCGCCGCCGCCCTCGCTCGAAACCACCGCCGCCGCTCGGCTCCACCGGTGGAAGCCCGCCCGTCGGCACCGCCTCACGCCGTCGCCTCGGGCCCGTAGTGCACGGCGCCACCGCCTCTGCAGCAGCGCTGCCGCGCTGCCGTCGCCGCCACGCCGCGCCTCGGCCTGGCGTGGCGCCGCCCGGCCTCGCTTGGCGGTTCGCGTCGCGCGGACGGCTTCGACACGGAGCTGCGTCGGTCGCGGTCGCCGCCGACAAGCAGCCACCACCGCCGCCCGCCTCCCGGCCAGCTCGCCAAACTCGCGCCTCAAGCGCTTGGCACGCCGCCGCCGCCTCCCGCCCGGCCGCGGACGATGCGCCGCCGCTGCGCTGTCGCCTCCGGCCGCTCGCCTAAAAGCGCGCACGGCGCCTCGACGCAGCGAGATTGCACGGGGAAGCGAAACGGGCGGGCGGCGCGAGGCGTGGAATGGGCGATCGGCACGAGAAGGCACATGACGTGCGGCGCGAGGCGCTGGGGAAAACAGCGCAAGAGGAAAACCTAGCAGCCGGCTGGGGAAAACGGCGCTTGGCCAAGCAGGCCGAGCGGGCCAACCAGGAACGCACGGCCCAATGGCTGAATCAGACAAAGAAAAAAAAAGAAAAGAAAAAAAAAAGAAAAGAAAAAAAAGGAAGAAAAGAAAAAAAGAGAGGAAAAATTGCAGAAAATTTTGAAAAATTGCCAGAAAATCAAGAAGATTTATTTGGCTCTGTTTTTAATTTTTCTTCCTCTATTTCTCTGTTTTATGAATTTTCTTTATGAATTTGAATCCGTTGCTTTATTTAATATATTGCAATGCATATGAATTTATTTTTCTGCACTTTATGCTTTTGCAACCATTTTCTATCAGATTACACGCAGTAATCTAAACCAGAATCTTGAAATCATGCAGATGTCTGGCATAGTGAATCGTGAGTTTGAAGAACTGGCCCCGCACGGTCAGAACTATCTCACTTGGGCATCGGACGTGAAGATCGTTCTTGGGGGCAAGAAGCTCCGCTCCGCGATTGGTCTAGGGTCCTCGCAGGACGCAAAACCTACCGAAAGCGTAACGATCAAGCTCTGCATTTCTCGAGCACCACCTCTCGGCCACTCTAAAGAATGAATATATGGTCGAGGAGAGTGCACTTGAGCTTTGGACCGCACTTGAGCGGCTCGAAAGCTCAAGTACACCATCTTGCCCCAAGCACAGCAAGATTGGGTACGCTGAGGTTTGCAGACTTGAGCGTTGGTCGAGTACAATTGCCTTGCATGTAATTTGTACCAATCTCTCTATGTGGCAAGAAGATCACCGATGAAGAGAAGATTGAGAAAACTCTCTACCTTCCACCCTAATGCTATCCAGAGTGCACGCACTATCGTCGGGACGCATACAAGGAGTATAGCGAATCGATTGATGTAATGCAAGTTGCGGAATCGCAAGACGATGTTCTACGCAAGAACTATGTCTCGCACCACCGGACGAGGCAATCGCATCAAGTCAATGCCAACAGCTACAAGGTGAGAAAGCCCACTCATAGAAAGAAGGGCAAGCAGGTGGAAAAGAGACCCGTGCCAAAGGAAAGTCCAAAGCCCTGTGAAGAGGATGACAAAGAAAAGACGCGACGCCAAGCCGTATGGACAGCAGAACGGGCGTGCTTCAAGTGTGGCACTTGGGGACATTGGTCGAAGATATGTCGAGAATCCAAGGAAGCGATCAACGATATCGGGCTAAGAAGAAGGCAAAGGAAAACGCCTCGCAAAGCGCGACTTCGCCAACATCGGTGAAGATGATGTCATGGATGTAGACACCCCACTTGCCTCATCCTCACAGAATAGCCTGGACATCGATGCTGCAGCCATGATTATGGCAAATGAAGAGAAAACTTCTGCAGATGATATAGAAGCAGAAATTAATGCATATTTTACAGATTATGTTTAATGCATTTCTTTTAGATTATGGTTGTTAGCATTTTTCTTTGAATAAAGGATTGTAAGCTCTAGAAGAGCATACTTCTTTCATGAATAAATCGCAATTTATTCTTTATTCCAAGATTCTTCAATTTTGCAAGTAATTTTGGATTGTTTTGCCTCTATCGATTAGAATTATATTTCTTTTATCTAGAAATCGTGTAGCGCCCAAATGGAAGAGATATGCATTGTTGATAGTGGCACAACAAATACCATCTTAAGAGAGTCTAAGTATTTCGATCGATCACGAAGAAACTGGAAAGATTACTACGATCGCAGAAGCGACTCATATGTAATCGGCTCGGGAAGAGCCACTATTATATTGCCTATGGGTACAACTTTGGTAATTGAAGAAGCCCTTTGTACCTCGAATCAACACGCACTCTCTTAAGCTTTAAAGACATCCGCGCCAATGGTTTTCACGTAGAAACCAATGAAGAAAATGGCAAAGAATACTTGTGCATTGTGAAGCACGCGGTATGTGGAAAAATGGTATTAGAAAAATGTCCCTCATATGAATCGGGTTGTACTACACGAATATTCATGCACCAAGTGTATACTTCCTTGAAGACTGCTTTTAGAAGCTCGAGTTATTTTCTTTATGGCATGGTAGATTAGGTCATCCTGGTCTTAGAATGATGAGAAATATAGTGAACAACTCACAGTGGTCATGGCATAAATGTTAAAAATTTCCGAATCATGAAGATTTTGTGTGCCTGCATGTGCCACCGGAAATTAATAACTAGACCCTCTGTCATGAAAGTGCAAAGTGAAATCCTGCATTCCCGAACGAATCCAGGGGATATTTGCGGTCCGATTCAGCCCCTGTCGGGGCGTTTCGATACTTTATGGTGCTCATCGATGCTTCTCGAAATGGTCGCATGTATGCTTGTTGTCAACAAGAAACCATGCTTTTGCAAAGTCGATCTCGCAGATCATAAGAATTAAGAATGCTTTCTCCGATCATCGCGTGAAGTCCATTAGAATGGACAATCTTGGAGAATTTACTTCAAAAGCATTTGATGATTATTGCATCGCAACTGCGAGGATAGCGATTGAGCACTCCATCGCACGTTCATACGCGAGAATGGACTAGCGAAGCACTAATAAAGAGGATTAAGTTCATTGCCGGACCGCTTTTGCGAGTTGTAACTTGCCCAACACTTGTTGGGGACACGCGATCTGCATGCGAGTAGCTCTTATCAATTTTAGACCGTCGGCCTACAACATCCATTCTCCTATGCGGCTTGTGCACGGATCATCCCAAGATCTCCCATCTTAGAAAATTTGGGTGTATGGTATATGTACCTATACCACCCCTCGGACTGCAATGGGCCCTCTCCGCAAGTCCGGGATATCGTTGGTTATGAGAGTGCATCCATAATCGTGTATTTGGAACCCATGATCGAGACTTGCATCTGACCGATTCGCTCGATTGCATCTTTGACGCGGATCGTTTCCGTCATTAGGGAGGAAATCAACCTTTGGATGAAAAATGCCGGAAATCATATGGCATTCCACTGGGATCCCGCACATGACCCCGCACTAATGAAGCAAATCAAGAAGTCAGAAGATAATTGATTTGCGAATTTAGCAAATGAACCGCTGATCATTTTGTGATCCGAAGGCGTGGTTAAGTCGCATGTACCCGCAAGGAATGTACCGAGAGGGTGGAAATACCAAAGAAAATAGAAGGTATCCTCAACCTGCTCGAGGCCTCAAAGAAAAAAGCGAGCAATCTGCTCCTCAAACCCAAAGTACCGGAGGCGTCTGGAGAAAAGCTGGCGAGAGGACTTACCACAACCAATCACGAAAATGCTCCAAGGAAAGAAGGGGAGCAGTTTAGACACTGCTTTGGAAAGAAGCCAACGGAAAAGGCAATTCGGACTTGAATCTTCCATCGCAGAAGCCGCGGAAATAATGTGTGCGCACACATAGGCGATGAAAAGCTAAAGGAACTTGCTCCTGCGATAGGGAAAAGCAGCGAAGAGCAAGTAGAAGTGCATGAAGCACCCCATGAAGAAATGGCCATAAACTTTGTAATAACAGGAGAATCCCTGAATAGAGCAACAGCCAACGTTGATGCATACTTTGCAAAGAAGATTGCCTCGATCATTGATCATGATCCCGAGCCTGCATCTCGCAGAGTGCAAGAAAAGGCTAGATTGGGAAGAATGGAAAAGGCAATCACTGCAGAGTTAGTCTCTCTGAACAAGAGAGAGGTGTTTGGGCCCGTATGCCGCACACCTCCCCATATAAACCCTGTAGGTCACAAATGGGTCTTTGTTCGGAAGAGAAATGAAAACAACGAAGTTGTAAGGTACAAAGCAAGGCTTGTAGCTCAAGGTTTCACTCAACGTCCTGGAGTTGATTATGAAGAAACCTATTCTCCGATCATGGGAGGAATTACCTTTAGATATTTGATCTCAATGGCAGTCAACTTGAAGTTGAGAATGAAGCTAATGGATGTTGTCACAGCCTACTTGTATGGAAACTTGGATTCGGAGATATATATGAAAGTACCGGAAGGAATTCCTATCCCGAACCAAGATGGAGCAAATAGAAACCTGTACAGTGTGAAATTGGAGAAATCACTGTATGGGCTGAAGCAGTCAGGAAGAATGTGGTACAATCGCTTGAGTGACTTTCTCTACAAGAAATGCTACACAAACAGCGAAGATTGTCCATGTGTGTTTATACAATGATCCCGAATGGATTCTCAGATAATCTCCGTCTATGTAGATGACTTGAACATCATTGGGACGGATGAAGAAATTGAAGAGGCATGCTCATACTTGAAGTCTGAGTTTGAAATGAAAGATTTGGGTAAAACCAAGTTTTGTTTAGGCTTGCAGCTTGAACATGTCCAAGGAGGAATCTTGGTACATCAATCAACCTACACACAGAAAGTGTTGGAAAGGTTTGGTTTTGAAAAGGCATATCCTGCAAAGACTCCAATGGTGGGAAGGTCACTCCAGCGCACCTAGACCCATACAGACCTAGAGAAGAGGGGGAGGAAGTCCTGGGAGCAGAATTCCCATATCTGAGTGCAATTGGAGCGCTCATGTACCTTGCGAATAGCACTAGGCCGGACATTGCGTTCGCCGTGAATTTGCTAGCTCTGATGCATGCGAACCCACCAAAAGGCATTGGAAAGGGATCAAGGACATCTTCCGCTACCTCCAAGGAAGCAAAGACCTCGGTCTGTTCTTTAGAAGAAATAATGAATTGAATTTGGTTGGCTATGCCGATGCTGGGTATTTATCAGACCCGCATACTGGCAAGTCCCAAACCGGCTATGTTTTCCTATGTGGAGGAACGGCAATTTCCTGGAAGTCGTCTAAGCAGACTCTTGTCTCAACATCGACAAACCACTCGGAAATCATCGCTTTGTATGAAGCATCTCGTGAATGTGCATGGCTCAGAAGAATGGTTCACCACATCCAGAAGTCATGTGGTTTGAACATTGAGCAAACTCCCACGATAATTTATGAAGATAATGCAGCTTGTGTTGCCCAAGCACAAATGGGTTATGTGAAGAGCAATCTCACGAAGCATATCAACCCCAAGTTCTTCTATGCTCATGAATTGCATAAGATGAACGAGATCAAGATATTGCATACTAAGTCATGTGAAAATCTTGCAGATTTGTTCACTAAATCACTCCCAGCATCTACCTTTGAAAGGTGCGTGAAAGGAATTGGGATGATGAGACTTAGAGAAGTGCAGATTTCAGGGGGAGATATTTCACATACTCCCACATGAATCTCGAGCATGAATTATGAATACCCAACATAAATCTCGAAGATTAGCAATTGAAGTTGGGAGAATTGTACTCTTTTTCCTTAGCAAGTTTTTCATGAAGTTTTCTTGCATAAGGTTTTAACGAGGCAATTCGTGCAACATAGTAAGCGTATGCTATGTACTCTTTCTCCAAGTATTTTTCCCACTGGGTTTTTCTGGAGTTTTAATGAGGCATATGCATCTCGCGGCAAAGGGACCAAGGGGGAGTGTTAAGAAACGCTAAAAGCCCATTGGAAGGCCCATGTGGTCCCTTAGCCGAAACCCTGGATGAGCGCTATAAAAGGAGGAGGGTCCCCCCCTAATGTACGAGAATTCATTAGCAATAAAGAATTTCCGCTTTCGCTCTCCCTAAACACGTGTCTCTCTCTTTCTGTTCTCCACTTCAGATCTGTTCGGGAACCCCTGATTATTCGATAGCGAGGTTCCTTAACAAAAATAACCTACTATAACAGAAAGAGGAAAACACATTTTTATTTCTCGAACATCTGTAGTAGGAAATAAAACAATCAATACACACAGAAGGAAATAGTTTAGTATAATAGGAAGAGGAAACCACAGTTTCATTTGTTGGATCTCAACCTCCATTAATCTTAGATCGGCTAGGCCCAATGCGTTAATAATACAATTACTGGAAGGACCTTCCCTAGTATTAATAATTTGCTGAAGCCACAATTGAAGTATTCATTCCTCTGACCTAAGAGGTCTGTAGTTTGAAACAACTAAAAGAATGTATTGAACTGCTGCAGTAGGAACGAATTTGCAGTAAAGAAGATAAGGGGAACAAACCTGCTCTAGCGTATAGACGACGTGAGTTAGGCAATCTTCTTCTTTTCCTATTTTAGCTGCATCAGTAGAACTAATTGTTGGACAGACGGTGTCTCCTGCATGCGAAATGAGCAAATCAAAGAGAAAGTACAAAAGCAATACAGTCCGAGGTAGTAGGGGAAAAAGTAATAAAAATGAGAAGCGACCATGCGGGCTGTTGCGAGGACAAAGCAAGCTGCTGGCCTACACAACATGGTACAGAACATCGTGAAATCAAGCAGGAAACGGAGTACGACTAATGGAAACGAAAACGGAACAGGAAAGGCGCGCGAATACCTGGTGGCGGAGATGGCGAGGCAGAAAACATGGACCGAACAGGTAAATCGTCAGGGAACGGCGCTGGCAGAAGGGACAGAGATTGCGTATCAGACGGTGAAAATAGCGAGCCAGGAAACGCAGATCGAGCAGACAAAGCGTCGGGGAATGGAAGCGGAGGAAGGGACGACGAAGCGAGCGGCTGCTTCCCAACCAAAATCGAGCGACGGCGTGCCCGCAGATCGGCAGCGCACGGCGGCGCCGACAGGGCGAAGAACAACCAGGGCAAAGAGAAGAACAAGCGGGACGCGCAAGCAGAACTGGCGGGGGAAGGCGGCGCCTCTCCACAACGAAGAATCCGCGCGACCTGAAGAAGCCGCTGCCTGTGCACAGCAAGGCAAAGCCATATCAGCACGCGGCAGCAACGGATTCGCGAGCTGCAACCGAGGCTTCTGGATGGCGACGCAACACAGAGCCGAAGGCTCGGGCGATAGGGGCGAGGAAGGAACACAACCAATGGGGACAGCGCCGGCACGGACGGTCGGCGTCGGCGGAGGAGTCGATAGAAACACGGGAAAACAGCAAGTCCTCTTTGAAAGGGGCGCGACGTGGGTAGCCCCAGAGGCCGAGAAACCTCCGGGATTTAGGAAAGGGAGTATATATATATACACATACACACGTTATCATGAAAACTATAAGTGTTTTAAAAAATTCTCAAAAAATTATCATAGATAGGGGAGGTGAGATTATACAACTCTGTAAAATTTTAATACCAAAATTCATATCAGCTGAAAGATATGAAAAAGATAAAGAAGAAACATATTCATGTACAAACTATTATAGGCATTAACTAGCTGAGATGATCAACACATGAACCAGTAACTAATTGGTAGTAATTCAATCTGTTGTTCTATAGTAAAACGTATTTATAATTTACTACCGAATTGGATTCAGGTGTGCTTTTCATGCGTTTCGTTAGTAAATTCATCAGTTATTATGTAGTAAAATATTTTATGATTTACTATCAGACTGCATTTACTAGTGTTGTTTGCAACGCATCAGCTCACTACATTTCGGTCGGCGCGTGGAATTTACTTCTCCGGCCAGAGCGCAGAATAACTATTCTACGCTCGAGAATAGAATAGCGCCGCCGTGTGTGTATATATAATAGCGTTATTTTACACCTGCGCGTAGTGTTGCTTAATCTACACGCGAGCCGCAACCCCCGTTTCGCATAACTAGCAGCCATCGTACGACCCAAAAACACGTATGACAGCCCAGAGAAGTAATTAATGCGTCGCATAACCTAAACCATTTTACGACCAAATGCATACTGTGAAGGCATGTCTGTAATAAATGTGCACACGATAACCCAAAATAAGTAATTAATGCATCGCATACACACAACGTTTATTAGCGACATTTTGGGCTATCATATACATATTTTACTACATTCATTCACAGTATGCGTTTGGTCGTAAAATGGTTTAGGTGATGCGACACATTAATTAGTTGGTTTGTCCAAGTAACTAGGGCAGTCCGCTGCGCTAATTAGTGCGTTGGAAGACTCGGTCTGACTAGGTTAAATAACTCGAGCGTAGACTATATTATTATACACGCAGCTACAGAATAGCATATATGTATATACACAGTAGCGCTATTCTACTCCTAAGCGTAGAATATCTATTCTGTGCTCTAGTCGGAGAAGCGCATGCAAAAGCACAACGTACTGATTGCTAGCAATTCAATAGTAAATGACGAATACATTTCACTATAGAATAACATATGCAATTACTATCGAATCAGTTACTAGTTAATGCGTTGGTCAACCCAACTAGTTAATGCGTATTGTAGTTTATACATGAATCTGTTTCTTCTTTATTTTAGTCATATCTTTTTTTTGGTAGTTCGGATTTGCAAATTGTTTTCACCAGGAGCTTACTGACGACGAGAGGAATAAAATGATATAAGTCTCGCTATTAAACATTAATTTTGCTGACTGGTAAAAGAAATTATTTTTTATAATATGAAATTACTACATCTACAACTAGAAATTACTATCGTACAGTATAATTAGAAAATCCTACACATATCAGTCATTTGGCAGTACACCACTTTTATCGTGTAAGGCCCGTGAAAAACATATTTACAGGTTCTGGAAAATTCTCACAAAATTACCACACGTAAAGGATGTGAGCTTCTACAACCCTGTAAAATTTGAAAACCAAACTCACTTGGATTAGAAGGTTATGAAAATAACAAATTTACTATTCATCACTGATTAACGCTTGTCAATTTCATATGTTTCAAATGAAATTGATTTTGGTCTTTAAATTTTATAGGGATGTAGAATCTCACATCCCCTATTTATGGTAATTTTTTTGAGAATTTTAAAAAAATCATACATATAATTTAATACAGTAGAAATGGTTTACACAGTATAAGTTGCTTTTTACTATACAAAAAATAATATATTACTATCTATTACACAAGTTGTTACTATATCCTCTGTAAACCATATTTGTCGTACGAAATACATGAAATCACATGTACCCATTTTTAAAAATTCTTAAAAGATTACCATACGTAGAGGAGGTAAGATTCTACAACCCTGTAAAATTAAAGACCAAACTCAATCGCATTTGAAACATATGAATTAACAAAGCGCTAAACAGTGCAAAATCACCATTAAGTCAAAATTTTCTTTTTCATATCTTCCCGTTGAAATTGATTTTGGTCTTTAAATTTTATAGAGTCATAGAATCTCACATCCCCTACTGTCGGGGATCAGTAACCTCTGTGCAAGTAAATACCCCTCAAACTCAAAGAGTGTATCTCTCCAGTTCAAGCACGAGTTCCTGGACTCGAGCAGGTGCCTCCCGAGCTCAAGCATGCGCTTCCCGAGCTCAAGCATACTGCTCCCCGAGCTCGAAACCAACAAGCTCGAGCCCGAGCAGAAGAATGAGGGCCCAGCTCGACCTAGCAAAATCGGGCTGGGCCAGGTCTAAAGAAGCCGGCGGTTACTAAGTCAAAATAAAGGGCTTTAAAGACGGAGTTAAGGCAAACGTGGAGACTACATTTTCGGGGCAGTTACCACCCAACTTTACTGCGCCCAGATCCGAGTTTAAAACCACGTCCCTGGTTTCTCCGGACAAAGCCGTTCCTTACAACGGTCTGTATTAGAGGTGTAAAACATTCCTCTGTGTGGGAAGAGAGAGACAACGCAGAAAACACCCTAGACACTCTCGAGCACAACCGAGCTTGAGCGCCCATTGTATTCACCTACAGAACACTAAGAGTTGCATACTACTTTTCGCCTCCGGGCAAGACTAGAGTAGAGTTGTTACCCGAATCGAGGGCTCGAACCAGTATAACTCCTCATGTCAGCCATCTCTTTCTCTGACCCTCAAAGCAGCGATCAGAGTCCTTCCCTTCGAACGAGCACGACTTAGGCTCCATCCTCATCATCTCCTCATCCTTCTTGCGGTCAGGCGACCCCAATCGTCGACACCTACTTATAGTAATTTTTTGACAAAGCGCTAAACAGTGTGAATACTTTCATAACGGTCGGTTTTTGACCCAAACCGACCAGTTTTCGACGCTGCCGAGCAGCTTTCGAATTTTTTGAATGTTTGACCAGTCGGTTTGAATTTCATAAACCGTTTGGTTTGTACCGAATTTCAATCAAAATTCGCGGCAAATCATTGCCGACGGGGTCTCGAATTTTGACTGGCAAATGAAAAGGTTAACCCTGGCTATTACTGCATCAGTATCGTGCCCCACCAACTAATAAATGCGTTTACTAGTTTGTACACGAAGCTGTTTTTCTTTCTTTTAGCCATATTTTTTATTCGCAGCTCCGATTGACGAATAAATTTTACCAGTAGATTATTGACGACTTAGAGGAACAATATGATATAAGTCTAAGCTAATAAGCGTCGATAAATAAAATTTTACTACCAAATGAACTTTAATTTACTACTATATGAACATCAATTTACTACTGAAACACATTACTAGTTGGTTTTGGTGCGCTGAGTACAGGGCTCGGTCGGTAGATGATACACTAACGTTTATTATCTTGTTTACTACATTTTACTATAAAACAACAAATGAATGTTCTACTCAAATCAGAAATGTAGCCAACTAACTAATAAATGCGTTTACTAGTTTGTATACGAATATGTTTTTTCTTTATTTTAGCCATAACTTTTTTATTCGCAGCTCCGACTGACGAAATAATTTCACCAATAGATTGCTGACGACGAGTGGAACAATATGATATAAGTCTCACTAATAAACGTCGTATAAATCAAATTTTACTACCAAATAAACTATAATTTACTATTGTATGAACATTAATTTACTACTAAAATGCATTACTAGTTGGTTTCGGTGTGCTGAGTACAGGGCTCGGTCGGTGGCTGATACACTAACGTTTGTTATCTTGTTTGCTACATTTTACTATAAAACAACAAATGAACGTTCTACTGAAATCAGAACCATGTCCAACTAACTAATAAATGCGTTTACTAGTTTGTACACAAATCTATTTTTTTCTTTCTTTTAGCCATAACTTTTTATTCGCAGCTCCGATTGACGAACGAATTTTACCAATAGATTACTGACGATGAGAGGAACAGTATGATATAAGTCTAGCTAATAAATATCGCATAAATCAAATTTTACTACCAAATGAACTTCAATTTACTACTGTATGAACATCAATTTACTACTGAAAACGCATTACTAGTTGGTTTCGATGCGCTGATTACAGGGCTCGGTCGGTGGCTAACGCGTAGACTACGCGCAGGTCTAGAATAGCATGTCTATATATATATATATATATATGAAAATGGTTCTATACTACTGGGTGTACATACTCCCACCTTGCATCTACCGCTTAAAAAAAATTAATACCTCTTTATCTTTTGAGCATACTTTAACAATGATTATAAGATACTCCAAAGTGAGTTCTATGAAAAATTTCATCAAAATCCACTTTTTATACCATAATTTCCGTATATACTTATTTTACATATGAAAAAAGATATATAGCAAAAATAAAAGGCTCCGATGAAAATTTTTCAACCACGTCGCATTGGAGTATCTTAAAATTAGAATTTAAGTATACTAAAAGTGATAAAGAAATATAACACATTCGTTTAAGTAGTACATTGGAAGTGGGAGTACGTACTCCCGAGAGTACAGAAAAGGTTGCCTAGGTACCATGATCCAAAAATGATATTTCCTCTATGTATTTGCTTGCGAATTTTTTTTGAAATTTTTAGGATGCTGAGTTTAACCAGTTTACTAACTAGTTCAAACTTGTTTGAACTAAAATTCAAACTAGAGTTTCACTTTTTTATGATAGTTTGATTATAGGTATGTGCTGATTTTATATATAAATCAGCAAAACATGCGATCCAAACTCGTTCAAAATATTTGAATTCTAGTATATTTTTTCAAAGGTATGTATTTCATTTGAATTGTTATAGATAAGTATTATGCCTTAAAACTAAAATTTTTGAAAAATATACTTAAATATGGCTTGAATTAGCGCATTTAAAATTATGGTGCCCAGGCACCATAGTGCCCCATTTCGACGTTTTATATACATATACATATACATATACATATACATATACATATACATATACATATACATATACATATACATATACATATACATATACATATACATATACATATACATATACATATACATATACATATACTCATACCAGGGGTACCCCAACGGCCCAGGGTGACGAGCAGGCTGCCTCAAGCATAACTCGAGCCTAGCAGGCCGCTCCAGGCCCACTACCGATCAAAGAACCTGCGGGACCACACAGGACGCCCATTCCCGACCGATCGGGATGGGCATCCCGACTAGTTGAGGCTCCCGACCTCCGCAGCAGTCGGATCCCGACTCCGATCAAACCAAGGCAACCTCCGCCGAGGGCGCGTGTCGAAGCCTCCACCGCCCACGACCACGTGCCCCACGGGACGGGTCAATCGAAGTGACTATACGAGCGGTGGCCCCTTCCCAAGATGGTTTCTCGACTGCTGAAGTCAAGCTTCGATCCCATCGACCCGATCCACGTCGACACGCAAGCAAGCTCCTCCCGAGGCAAGACCAGCGTTATACACACCGAACGTCGACACTCGTCGGAGCTCCACGAATGCAGTCGCCATTTCCCAACAAAGCGACTAACCGCTCCGCTCAACAAGACTACCGACCCAGCGTGGGCAAGGCGAGCGGTGACGGTCGGCAGAATGAAGGACGAAGCTCTTGGCATAGGTCACCTCGCCTTCCCCAACTCTCGATGTAACCCGCCCTTCCTATCAGATAAAGAAGGCAGAACCCCGGGAAGGGGAGAAGAAGACACACGCACAAGCAATCAGTTTTCTTGCGCTAAGGCTCTCGGCTCGCGCTTGTAAACATTGTGTAGCCATCCGCACTAAAGGCAATACAATACCACCGCACGAACTGGGGTAGGGACTTTCAGCCCGAACCAGTATACACCTTGGGCTTCCGAGTCTAACCATTCAGGGAGTGGGAACGCGCGGCCCCTTAGACTTACAAATTTACTTGCCGGTGCTCAAAACGCCGATAGTTGGCGCGCCAGGTAGGGGCCTTTGCGCGTCTTCATCGACATCTCCGGATTCCCGTTGGCCTCCCTGATGGCATCTCTCACCCACGACGCACGATCGCGCCGGAAGCCGGATCCGCCGGCTCCTTCGACCGCCGCCACTTGGCGGGAGGGCTCATGCTTATCCGTGCCGTCTCGAGGCCAGCGACCGTTAGAGCCTCGAGCGCCGTCTCCCACGACTCGCCAAACTCCGGCAGGGCACCCTAACAGCCCCGGCCGAACCCAAGAGCACTACGCCACCGGCGATAGCTCGTGGGCCCGCACGCGTGACAATGTCACCTCCCGTAGGCTCACACCTTGGCAAATGGCGCTACATGCCGCCTCTATCCATGAGTTCTTTGGAAGATTCTTCCACCACGATTCCAGCCTCCGACACGGAGCACCCCCCGCGGACGGCACCCTCGCGAGTGCAACATGGCGCACGGCCGACTTGACCAGAACCCGCGGCTCATGGGGTCCCCATCCGCGCACTAAGGCGCAGGAGGAGAATACCAACGCGAGCACACTGAACGCGCTCAAGCTCGCCGCGCCGAGCTTCAACGACAGTGCGAAGAGCTGGAGGAGCGAAGGGCCGAGCTCGACGGCTCGAGCCTACCGAGCGGGAGGAGCCCGAGCCCCCGCAGATGCTTGGAGACGCGCGCTGGCGCACACGCCAAGCACGCCACAAGCTGGTGGAAGAGTCTGACGGCCCTCAGTTCTTCCCCCACGCGAGTCAGAACGTGGCTGCAGCTGCGATGCTGCTCCGAGGCCTTCCCGAGCCGGATAACCCGGAGGCCAAAGCCACGCACTGAACCTCCGGTCGGTGGAGCGTCGGCCGCGGCAAGACATGCGCACTCCGGCTCCTACCATTCGGGAGCCACCTCTGGCCGCCGGGCCCGTACCGCTGCCTGGAGCTGGTTGGGCCCGGCTAAGATGGCGCCGCACCATGAACAACCCGGGCCTCGCGACCCTCGCCGGCGCCTCGGCCGACGCCACGACGTCCGCGCCACCTCGAGGCGCCAAGAAAGGCGATGGATGAAGCCGCCCACTCGCGTGTTGTGGACAGCGGACACCATCACCACCGAAGCCCAAGCCCCGATGGTCCGGGACCATAGACCTTCTGCCAGGGGATTCGTCGTGCGGATTTCCTTGCCAGATTTAGGGCACCGACCAACATTGCCAAATACACCGGGCCACAAACCCGTGCATATGGCTCAAGACTACTGGCTCGCAGTCGCGGGGTGAGCAACTAATGATCTCTTTATCATCCAATACCTCCCATCTACCTTGCGGACTCGGCCGAGCCGGCTCGAGTACTTGCCCGCGAAACCATCAGAACTGGCCGACTTGAAGACCCTCTTCGTCGGCAACTTCCTGTGGCACTGGCGCCCGGAATTCTGGGACTGAAGGGCAAGCAGCGAGCTGTGGAAACTCTCCGACTACATCCGACGACTCTCCCGCCAATGCAACGAGCTCCCCGACATCTCCGATGCCGATGTCGTGGGGGCATTCATCTACGGCACCTCCTGTAAGGCCTTGGTGCACAAGCTGGGCTGCGTTAAGCCCAGAACCACCAAGGAACTTCTAGACATCGCCACCAACCACGCCTCCGGCGAGGAGGCTGTGGGAGCCATCTTTGAGGATGGCAAAACCAAGCAAGAGCCCGGCGCCCGAGCCGGGTCCCCTTCCGACCGCTCCGATAAGCGGAAGCGGCATGGAAAGCAGGTCCGCGAGGTCCAAGTGGTCGCAGCTGTCGACCGCCCTGCCAAGCAGTAGGTGCGACCGACCGTCACGCCCGACCACTTCAAAAAGTTGATGGACAGCCCGTGCCCAAACCACGGGTTCCCGTCAAACACAAGTCCGGATCGTGAGGTCTGAGGCGCTTCCTCTCGGCGCCCTACGACGCCGCGGGCAAAGGAAAGAAGCGCCCCGGCCCCAGGCCGCGGAGAAAAGGCGACGACGCAGTTCCCGAACCCGACAGCCGCCTCATGATCTTTGGTGGACCCGGCACCACGCCCGCTGCGTCGGCTCAAGCTCGCCACCGTGAGGTCCACACCGCCACCGGCCGCCTCAATACCTTCGGTGGTCAGAATCTCCGATCACTTTCGATCGGACCGACCACCTCGACCACGTCCCGCAGCCAGGAAGGTATCCGCTCGTGGTCGACCCCATCGTGGGGAAGAAGCGACTCACCAAGGTGCTCATGGATGGCGGCAGCGGACTCAACATCCTCTATGTTGAGACGCTCGACGCCATGGGGGTCCCTCACTCGAGTCTCCGACCGAGCAAGGCACCTTTCCACGACGTCATCCCCGGCCAGCAGGCCCACCCGCTCGGGCAGGTCGATCTGCCCGTCACCTTTGGAGGACCGGGAAATTTTCGCACCGAGACCCTCACTTTTGAGGTCGTGGACTTCCCCGGCTCCTACCACGCTATCCTGGGGAGGCCATGCTACGCCAAGTTCATGGCGGTCCACAGCTACGCCTATCTGAAGCTGAAGATGCCCGGGCCTCGGGGAGTCATCACCGTGGCTTCATCCTTCTAGCTCGCTTACAACTGTGAGCGAAGCAGTTGCGAGCTTGCGTCGGCGGTCATCGCGTCCGCCGAGCTCGTCAACCTCCGGAGGGAAGCTTCCGAGTCCGCCCCTGAGTCTAGCAAGTCGGGGGCGGGACCCTTCAAGTCCGCCGAGGACACGAAGAAGGTTACGATCGATCCCCGGGATCAGACCAAGACAGTGCGGGTCGGAGCCACGCTCCCTGCTAAATAGGAAAGCGCGCTCGTCGACTTCCTCTGCGCCAACAACGATGTCTTTGCATGGAAGTCCTCCGACATGCCGGAATTCCTGTGGAAGTCGCCGAGCACTCCTTGAGCATCCGACCGCACTCAAAGCTTGTCGCCTAACGCCCGCGCCGCTCACCAGAAAAGCGCAGGATCATAGGGAGGAGATCGCCATGTTTTTGGCCGCAGGTTCGTAAAGAGGTACACCACCCAGTGGTCGCCAACCCGTATTTGTAAAAAGAAGAATGGGCAATGGAGAATGTGCATTGACTACGAGTCTCAACAAAGCGCCTCCCAAGGACCCGCCTCTTTGCCCGCATTGACCAAGTCATAGACTCCACCGCTGTGCGAGTCCTTTCTTTTTCGATGTCTACTCGGGCTACCACCGATAGCGCCAAGAAGTCCGACTAGCTCGCGATCTCCTTCATCACTCCGTTTGGCTCATTCTGCTACGTAACAATGCCGTTCGGTCTGAAAAGTGCGGGCGCTACATACCAGCGATGTATGCAAACGTGTTTCAACGACCAGATCGGCCGCAACATTGAGGCGTACATCGACGACATCGTCGTAAAGACCAGGAAGGCCGACGACCTCATCACCGACCTAGGAGAGACCTTCGCGAACCTCCGGCGGTTCCGCATAAAGCTCAACCCCGACAAGTGCGTCTTGGGGTCCCTAAGGGGAAGCTCTGCGGTTTCATTCTCTCCGAGCGCAGATCGAGGCCAACCAGAGAAGATCTCGGCGATTGCAAGGATGGGCCCGGCTGGCAACCTCAAAGGAATCCAGAGGCTAATCGATGCCTTGCATACTTAAGCCATTTCGTGTCTCGCCTTGGCGAAGCGCGGAATGCCGCTTCTACTGCCGCCAAGAAATCCGACGCGCCACTGGACCCAGAGGCTCGGGAGGCCCTCACCCGCTTGAAGACCTTCCGTCCTCACCTCCGGTCTGGTTGCCCCGCACGGGTGAACCGCCGCTTCTTTCTACATCGCCGCCACCGCCCAAGTCGTCGGCCACGGCCCTTGTGGTGGAACGAGGAATAGGGCCGTGAACTCAAGGTACAACGGCGGTCTACTTCATCATCGAAGTGCTTTCGAGTCCAAGGCTCGGTACCGGTGCGAAGGCGCCCACGCAGGCTCATCGTCAAAAGAAAGCTCGCCCATTACTTCGACCAAAGACGCCATCATCGTAGTGACTACGCCGCCGCTCGGCGAGATCGCCCACAACCACGACGCCGTGAAGGATAACCAGCGGGCGCCGAGCTCGTGATCACGATAACATACGCCCTCGAACGGCGATCAAGTCACAGCCCCGCCGACTTTGTCGCCGAATGGACCGGCTCAGCGCCACCGCCCGCCAAGACCCCGAGCATCGACGATGTACTTCGATGGGTCAGACACCAAGAACGCCTTGGCGCGGAGTTGTCATCATTTCTTCGCCAGAACGACTTCAATACGCCATCGTTACTTCGACGCGACCAACAACATCGCCGAGTACGAGGCTCTCGTCAACGGTCTCCGGATCGCTGCCGACCTCGGCACTCGCCGACTCTACGTCCACGGGGACTCCAAGCTTGTCGTCGATCAGGTCATGAAGGCTGCGGAGCCCCGAGACGCCCGCATGGCCGCGTACTATCGAGAAGTGCGCAGGCTCGAAGAGCGGTTAAGGGTTTCGAGCTCTACCATAGCTACAGACGCTACAATGGTGAGGCCGATTACCTAGCCAATCTTGCCTCCAACAGAGGGCCAGTCCCACCTGGGATCTTCGTCTGCGACCTTGCGACCTTCCGTCGATTGGACTCGGCCGAGCGGTCCCTCGACCGCCGAGCACGGTCACCCCAACCACGAGCGGTCGGGCATGCACTGGCGGGTCGCCGCAGCGGCGTGCTAACAACTGGATCCGACTGGAGGAAGCCTTTTACCGCCCGTCTGACGGACGGGTCGCTTCCGCCGACCGACCGAGGCGGCGCCTCGCTCGTCGGGCGAAATCCTTCGTTACTGGGCGGACTCTACAAAAGGAGTCCCTGGGTCCTCCTCAGGTGCGCTCGCCGACCAAGGGAAGCAATACGATCGATATCCATGGCAGAGTCTGCGGTCACCATGCCACGCCCCGGTCACTGGTAGGAAAAGCCTTTCGACAAGGTTTCTACTCGCCGACTGCTGTGTCCGACGCCGAGTAGATTGTACGCACCTGCGAAGGATGCCAATTCTTCGCCCCGAGACGATCTGCCGGCTCGGGCCTTGCGAGACGATCCCCATCACATGGTGTTTGCGGTGTGGGGACTCGATCCGGTCGGACCTTCAAGAAAGCGCCGGGGCTTTACTCATCTCTTCGTCGCGGTGGACAAGTTCACCAAGTGGATAGAGGCCAAGCGGTCATGAGCGCCACGTCGGCATAAGCGCCACCTTCTTCCGCGACATCATTTTTCGGTTTGGAGTACCGAACTCTATCATCACCGGACAACGGGACACGTTCCACGGGAAAGGAGTTCTCGAGTTCTGCGACGACTTCAACATCCGCGTCGATTGGGCGCCGTGGGCCCATCCGCGACTAACGGTCAGTCGAACACGCAAGCGCATGATCCTCCAAGGACTTAAGCCACGGATCTTCGCCGATCAAGCATTTCGCAGGCGATGGGTGGCCGAGCTACCCTCCGCCCCCTCGAGCTTACGAACCACACCGACTCGAGCGACCGGGTTTACACCGTTCTTCATGGTGTTCGGTGCTGAAGCTGTCCTGCCAACCGACCTGGAATACGGCGCCCCAAGACTACAAGCCTTCGACGAGACTCGGGGGCTCGCCTCGCAACAAGACGCCATCGACCAACTTGGCGAGGCGCGCGATGTAGCCATTCTACGATCGGCCAAGTATCAACAAGCTCTGCGGTGTTACCACGGCCGCCAGGTTCGAGAGCGATCCTTCAGCCACGACAGGTCTGCGTCGTCGGACCGGCAAAGACAAGCACAAGCTCTTGCCGCCCTGGGAAGGCCCCTTCACCGTCGTAGAGGTTCTTCGGCCTGGCACCTTTTGACTCAGGGACACGGATGGCCGCGTCCTCCCCAACGCTTGGAACATAGAAAAGTTAAAGCGTTTTTCCTAAATCCTTTTCTTATTCCTTGCGTCGTCCTTACTTCTCTCCCAGCACTGGTCGCCGCCGACGCCTCGAGCTGCCCATGGTGCTCCCCATCGGGCCATCGCTTCGTGGCGCTTATGCAGGAGATCGGTGACTGACCAATACGAGGTCCTTCCGGAAGCAGAACCCTCTCGACCCAAGTGCTACGGCCTCGCCGCGGCGGCTCGGTTGCTAAGTAGCACTTCGGAAGAAGGAAGTACCTTTGGAGTGACCTTTGGCCATCGAGGACTCCTCTCCGCAAACTCGGCTAACTCACGCGCTCATGCGGGTCGGTGACTCGACCGGTCCACGAGGTCCATCCCGGCGGTAACCCTCTCGACCCGAGTGCTCACGACGCCTGGCCCGGCCACTACGGTTGCAAGTAGCACTTAGCGGAAGAAGGAAGTGCCCAGTGGAGCGATCTTTGGCGATCGGGAACACTCCTATCCCTCACAAGTGTGTGTAAGCTGGCGTGGCCAAAAGTTCCTATCCTCCTTCCTCCCGGCGACTGACCTCGCATAAGTGACCCGGTGGTCCTTACGGCTATGGCGGTCGAGCACCCACCATGACATAAAATAGGCAGGAGGCATGGAACTTGCTAAGTTTAAGATTATTTACGAACAATAGTCTTTACAATAAAGAAGTGCGAATCTAACTTCTACTTATTCTTCTTGGAGGGCACTCTGCGGCGGGATGTGGTCGGCGATCTCCCGGCGTCGGCTCAACTTGGAGCTCGAACTGTCGATCTCGCCGTCGGTCGGTTCAAAGCGACGCCGCTCACCACCCGCAAGGTCGATACCATCGTAGTGAGAGATGGTATTGACCGGTAGCGAGAAGCTCAAGTCACGGCACCACGGGCCGCGCTCTCAACGCCGCCCAAGGCTTCGGGCGCACATGGGGCGAGCGCCGGGTGCGCCGCGGTTCCAAGGACCCGGATGCAGCATACATGTTGGTGGCCTTGTGAAGGGCCTCGGTTCGCGGCGGCTCGGCCCGACCACCTTCGGCTACCTTCACGCCACTGCGCCCACGTCCGTGCCGCTGCGATTCGCCACGAGCCTTTAGGGCATCTTTCCGCGCCTCTATAGTGGCGCTCGATTCTTCGCGACTCTGCGGATCACAACATCTCGCATGAGCACGCCTTATGAGTCGTCTTTCGCGAGAATTAACCAAGGAGTTGAGACACTTACCGACTCTGAGAACTCGCTAAGTTGTTGGTTTCTTCCCGACCCTCATATGAGGTCCTCAAGGAAGCCGGCTCCTTAAGCGGTCTCCGCTCGTAAGCGCACTCGGTCGGTGTCTTTCGGGCTGGTCGCTGCGTTTATGACGGGCGCTGCGGCGCGCGGCCCCTCTCTGCGGAACAGCGGCATCCTTAGCGCAAACGGATAACCTTCGCCAGGAGGAACTCGAGTTCCGCCACCCTCGTTCTCGAGACTTGGCCTCAGCGCTCTTGAAGAGGGCTCGCGGCTGATCCAGCTCTTGGCGGACCTCCGCCGTTTCCTCTCGCCGGATGGTGAGCCTCCGAGCAGGGCGTAGCTCGAGCGCGGCCTGTTGCATTCCTCCAGCGCAACACCCGGCGGGCTGTCCAAGCGTTAGGGAGGCTCGACCTTGCCCTCGGAGCGGGCTGCGAGATCTTCAGAAATGCGCATACCTCGTCAGTCTCACCGCAAATTCATTAGAAGATGCGAGGCCGGGCTTCGATCAACTTACCATGCTAACGGCGGACTCCCGCGATCGCATCCAACGCTCGCCGGAGGATTCGAGGGCAAGAGCGCACCTTCCGGACGGTCCATCTTAACCGGCTTCTGGCCCCTTCTTTTCGGAGGGCGGCCCACTCGCTCTCCTCGCCTCGCCCAAGGTCCCGACCCACGGGCCCTACTAGCGGCGGGCCCTCGGCCGCCCGTTCGGATGGGATGCCACCCGGCCGGGCCTCCACGGGCAGGGCGGTGTGAATGGGCCTCGGGAATCCCTCGGCTGCTTGCGCACTAAGGGGGCCGGCCGATGCCTCCCCTTGAGGCGCGAGGCTCTGACGCGTCCAAGACTGCGGCGCCTCCGCCGGCGAAGCTCGCGGGTAGCGCCATCGTCGATTCCCCCTCGATAGCGACGGCCGCTTAACAGCAGGTCTCCGCGGAGGCGGCGGCGAGCTCCTCCGACCCTCGGCCTGCAGGTGAGGCCGTCCCTTCGATGGCGAGCGCCCTCGGCGCGCCCGGCTCGGCCGCTGCGCCCGACCACCGCCAACTCAATTGACGCCTCCGGCCGACTGCGACTCCCCGCGCGTCGACTCCTCCCGCGATGGGACGCGACGCCGCCTTGTGGAGCCACCATTGTATGCTGCCGCAGCTGCGACCACGGCCACACCGTGATAGGGCGTCGTGACACCGCAAGCACTTAGAAGCTGTTCGGACAACTTTGGCGCAATAATGTTCAAGCGAGAAAAGGAGTACTTATCGAGCCGAGCGGAGTGCGCGGCAGCGCTTCTCTTGCGGTCCTCCTCCGAGGCGCAGATCCACGGCCGCTTCCTGAAACCGCCTCCACGAGGCGCCTCCACGGGACGCGACAGCGGCGTCAACCGCGACGATCGCTTCTCTCGCACTGGGGCCCCGGCCCGTGGTGCCCACGCGATCAGCCCTCCGTCGGGCCCCACTCGAGGCCACCTCGGCCAACGAAGTCGAGAAAAGAACCCACGGTATGGGTAACGGGGCTCCGCCGCCGCTCGGTGGAGGACGCCCCAGCCAGATGGTCTCGGACACATCCTCACGCACGCGCGGCCCTCGCGCGCTCCTTCTTCTTCTTCTTCTTCCTCTCCTCCTCCTTCCGCTTCTTGCGGGAGGAGTCAAGCTATCGCGACCTCGCCGACGGGCGCGAGCCTCGGCGCTTCTCCCGGAACAGCGCCCGAGACCATTCCCGAGAGCCCCTAGAAGATCACGAAAACACCGTCGAGACCGGGCGCAAAGGCAAAGGGAAGAGAGATCGCGAGGAGAAGACCGCCGAGCCTACAGTTGGGGTGGGCCGCCGAGAATGGCTCGGGTGGCGCTGCGATACCCCGATGGCGCTCCGCCCGGTCTGGCGGCCACCGAGGCCGACCTCGATCGCGGGCGCAGCTCTGGCTCCACCATCCTCATCTTATCTGACGCCCCCTCATACCGGAACAAGGGGCGCGGCACGTGCATGAGGGGTTGCATCGCATCCCCATGAAGGCACGCGACCACGGCCCCCGGTGAGCCTCTGCTCCCCTTAGAGCCCTCGACCTACTCCACGATCGGGGCCACCTTCTTCTTCTCCTTCTTATCAAGACCCTGTGTCCATTCTTCCACACCACGTGAAGGCGGGCCGGTGAACAATGGGGCGTGTCTCGGACATTCCGAGCGTAAAACCACTCGTAGCGCCATCCCTTGTTGGACGCTCAGCAGGTAGCTTGCGTCGAGGTACTTCGAGCTCCCACTAGCCAAGCTGGAGGGCCGAGCCACCGAGGGCCTTGTAGCCGGCCCGCTTGACCTTCCGAGCCTTGCTTGAAAAGTACCTCCACAGCGCCAAAGGCGGTTCGATCCCCAAGAAGGCCTCACAAAGCGTGATGAAAATGGCGATGTGGAGGACCCGTTGGGGTTGAGATGGTGTACCCGCCTTGTAATGGAAGAGCAACCCTCGAACGAACGGATGCGTGGCGGTCAAGCCTTCGAAGAACGGCGTGCACTACGATCTCGTTGTCCCCGGTGAAGGCGGCGGCCCCGTCGGCACCCTCCGATGGGAAAGATCTGCGCAAGGAGGAAGCCTTTCTTCACTGCCGAGCGCCATTGCTGGCTCGGCAAGAGCACTCGGCCACGACATACTCGCGAGAAGACGGCGGAAGGTGAGGAAGGAGAAAGCTCTTTTTGCTTTTTCTTGTCTTAGGCAAAGTTTCGGAAGATGAGGAAGGCAAGAGCGTGTAACTACGAGAACGCCCCAATGATTTAGTAGAAGGCGAGCGGCCCGTAGAACAAGCACCCCCTCGGCGAGCGTTGCGTACACTGTCGCCAAGGCGCGTCAGGCGCCAGTAACTCCGGTTTCAATTCCACTGCTTTTAATCCCGACAAGCGGTGAAGAGTAGAAGACACCGCCGGGCCACGAGTCCCGAGACCTCTCGGCCTCCACCTTTAGGCTAGGACGGTTGCCGGGAGCGCTGGCAAGAGGCCACTGGGCCGCGCTGACCCCAAATGGCAAGAGCTCAATGACTCGTGGCTGGGGGCCCACCAAAGTCGTGGGTTCTAAAGGCCTATCCCACCGGATGGACGTAAGGGCAGCCAAAGAAAAAACCGAGCAAAGGACTGCACGAGGCGAGTCCCCAGTGATCCCGCTGGGCTACCGATAACCCAATCGTCTCTACTGTGTCCCGAGACCATACTTCACACTCTCCGGGAGCTCATCGATGGGCGGCTGCCTGTGCCTCGGTCGGGGACGACCTGGTGCGATGCACGGATCGAGTAAAGAAAGGTTTCTTATGGGTCGCCTACGGCAGGCCAGGACACCCTACTCGGGACCGTCCGCCGGAAGGGTCCCCTGGCGGGACCTCCCAGACCCACTGACTACCGTTATTAGCTCCACGAGCACGGCGTCAACCAACGCGTAAACGCGCGCCGCTCACCCTCCAGTCCCACACCGCGGACGGGGTACACGTGGGATAGACGCGGCCACATTTCTCGCAGCTACCATCGCTAGACGAGGACTCGGGATGGATGCCCCACGCCGGCTACGACGTAAACGAGCCACGTCCGCCTCGACGTTAACGAGCACTCTGACACCAACCTCACGAAGAGGCATCCGGTCGTCGTGCGCGGAAGCCAAGGCACGGTCTAGCTATGATGTTAAACGAGCACTCGGACACGAACCTCACGACGAGGCTTCGGTCGTCCCCCGACCAAGGCACGGTCTAGCTACGACGTTAAACGAGCACCGAACACCGAACCTCACGAAGAGGCAACCGGTGCGTCCCCATCGTCTAGCTACGACGTTAAACGAGCACTTGACACCGAACCTCACGAAGAGGCATCCGGCCGTCGCCACCAAGGCGCGGTCTAGCTACGATGTTAAAGCGAGCACTCGACACCAACCTCACGAGGAGGCATCCGGTGCGTCCTGCCGACCAAGGCACGATCTAGCTACGACGACGTTAAGGCATCCGGTCGAGCAGCTACGACGTTAAACGAGCACTTGACACCGAACCTCACGAAGAGGCATCCGGTCGTCGACCTGGCACGGTCTAGCTACGACGTTAAACGAGCACTCGGACACTGGACACGAAGAACCTCCCACGAAGAGGCATCCGGTCGTCCCGCCAGCCGCCAAGGCACGGTCTAGCTACGCTAAACGTTACCTCACGAGCACTCGGACACTGACACCGAACCTCACGAAGAGGCATCCGGTCATCCTCGCACCAAGGGGGCCTAGCTACGACGTTAAACGAGTTAACCTCACGAGCATCCGGCCGCCCCCGCCGACTGCTGCACAGTCTGAGCTGGACACCCAAACCTCGCGAAGAGGCATCCGCCGCCCCGCCGTCGCCTAGCCGACAACGAAAGCCGACCAAGGCATCCGGTCTAGCTACGACGTTAAACGTTGACACCAACCTCACGAAGAGCACTCGGACACCCGCAAAACCTCAACCTCGAAGAGTCGCATCCGACGTCGTCACCATCCGGCCGTCCCCGCCGACTCAAGGCACGGTCTAGCTATGACGTTAAACGAGAACTCGGACACCGAACCTCCGCGAAGAGGCATCCGTCATCATCAGCTACGACGTTAAACGAGCACTCACACCCGAACTCGCGAAGAGGCATCCGCCGCCCTAGCCGACCAAGGCACGGTCTAGCTACGACGAACGAGAAACTGGACACCCACCTCACGATGAGGCATCCGTCGTCGCCCCACGGTCTAGCTATGACGTTAAACGAGCACTCGGACACCAACCTCACGAAGAGTCATCCGGCTGCTCCACGTTCTAGCTAACGCTAAACGCAGCACTGAACACCTCACGAAGAAGAATCCGGTCGCCCTTCGACGCCCGACCGCCGCACCCGTAGAAGGACACCGATTCTCGAGTTGGAAAATAATCAAACAAGCTCATTGCAAAGACAAGGAAAAAGGAGATTTCATTATAGGCCAACATGCTCAAACTATTACACCATGATTACATGAGGTGCCCGCAGATTCAAACATTACGCAAGGCTACAAGATATGGCGAGCTATTTCTCGCACTAAGTATCATATCTTGAGCATCGATGTCGATCAGTGCCGCCAGACCGACGACTACAAATTCCGGGTCCGCCGGCGCCACCGCCAAGACCGACAATGATCTCACAGAATCCCGCCAAGTCACCAAGATCGACGGCTATACCATGGCGACCGCGCTTATCGCCCAGAGGGCCTCCTCACCTCAAAGAGCTTCGGACGACTCCAAGCAACGCGCTGATGGCGGCAGGTCGCGGGCCACGCCTTCTTCCTCCGTGAGCTCGACCATCGCCTCGGTCGCGGTTTCAACCAAGAGCTCGGCCAGAGGATCTTCTTCCTCCACCTCGTTGTCATCACCAAAGTTCAAGATCGGATGCCTCAAGCCATTTAGAGGATTGCAAAGAGAACTCGTTTGGGGACGATCACTAAACAAGCGGCAACGCCTTTATATACCTGCACGAGGGAAATCGAACGCCCCCGTAATAAATGCAAGCACCGAAAACGGAAGCGCCTTCACCAAAACCCAAGTACCAAGAAGACGAGCGGGCAAGGTGAATCTGCCATGCGCGACGCGCGCAACGGCGATTAAAAGCTCCCGGCGGTTCAATGCCCCGCCAAGTTCTGTGGCAGCCGCCGAATGCGCTGGGTACACCGGCGAAACCGGTTGGTTTAGTCGGTTTGGACCGTCCAATCCGCCCGCCGCCATTCACATTCAAGCTCAAGCCCCAACCGACCGCCAACTCGCTTGGGGGTTCGGGGCTACCGACGAATACTCATACCTGTGGGTACCCTAACGCCCTGTGGTGACGAAAGCGGGCTGCCTCAAACATAACTCGAGCTTAGCAGCCGCCTCATGCCCACTACCGACCAAAGAACCGCGGGTCACAGACGCCCATTCTCGACCGACGGATGAGCATCCCCGATCAGCAAGGCTCCCGACCTCCGCAGAGGTCGGATCCCCGACCGATCAAACCAAGGCAACCTCCGCCGGGCCGCAGGTGTCGAAGCCTCCACCGCCCATAGCCACGCGGCCTCACTGGACGGGTCAATCAAGTGACTATACGAGAGCAGTGGCCCTTCCCAAGATGGTTTAATGATCGCCAAGTCAAGCTTCCATCCCATCGACTCACCACATACGACACGAAGCACGCCCTCCCGAGGCACCAACGTTATACACAAAGAACGCCAAGACTCGTTAGGCTCACGTAGGCAAAAGCGCCATTTCCCAACAAAGAACAACCGCCCGCCCAACAAGACTACCGACCCAACTGTGGCAAGACGAGCGGTGACCAATGACGTAACGAAGGACCGAAGTTTTGGCATAGGTCACCTCGCCTCTTCCCAACTCTCGATGTAATCGCCTTCCTACTGAGAAAAAAAGGGTAAGGTGAGAAGAGATACACGAGAAGCAACGAGCATTCTTGCGCTAAGGCTCCTAGCTCGCTTGTAAACATTGTGTAACCATCCGCACTAAAGGCAATACAATACCACCGCACGAATCGAGTAGAGACTTTCGCCCGAACCAAGATACATCTTGGCTTCCGAGTCTAACCATTCGGGAGCGGAACGCGCCCCTTAGACTTACAAATTTACTTGCCTGGTTCTAAAAAGATGTGGTTATTAATATGGCAAGATATTGGTATTAGTTTACATATGGATGGTGTGGCCTCAAGTAAAGTTAGAAGTAGTAATAGAGACTATATTACTAATCTTGATGAGCCTGATTTTCGAGAAAAGTTGGTGACCAAAAGACTACACAGGTGAGAAGTCCACAAAAAGAAAGGATAAGCTTGTAAGAATTTTATATAGATAAGAGACAAATTATTTGATGTCTGCCTACTGATCCTATGGGTTAAGTTTTTCGTATTTATACATAAGGACAACTTATTGTGAAACTTTAACCGAAAGGTTAAGCTCACACATAAATCAGTCCTAACAAATAAAATAAAAACCAACTTTCAAGTAGCAAGTTATAAACACCACATTAAAAATGCTTTATATAACTAGAGCGGAATAATATGTTATGCGTAAGGGTTCTTAAGGTGGATCCTAATATATTCTAATGCGGCATTTTACTATCGGGTGATGCCGGGCTCTTCATGAAGTAGGCTTTACTTCGGGGTCTTGTCGAGGTTAGTGAAGCATTGTCCGCTTCCTTGAGAATGTTGGCGTGACATTGTAGTCTTCTATATTGTGCATGAAGGATGGCATCAACATGTCTTGGACATCTTCGTAAGCACATAGCGAAGATGAACTATGGATAGGAATTACTTTTAAGGTAAGAGGAATTCATTTACAAACCGAAATGAAAAAAGGGTAAGAGTAGGATCTTAGGAGGAGGTAAGAATAGCAAATTCTATATGTTGCAAATATAGTAACTTTTGAAAATAGAATTTTGAATTTGCTTATTCCCAACACTAAGGACCATTCTATTTAGGGTTTATCCACTACAAGATAGCTTTGATACTAATCAGATCCACTTTCATTTTAGCATAAATGCAAAATGGAACTCTAATGTGCATTCTATATTGGAATCACAATATACACACATACACACCAATTGGAATCACAACCATACAACATATTATTAAGCGGAAGCTATTATACAAAGAAAATCTTACAACTCAGAGCATATAGCAAAGCAAAAGAAGCAAAGTCTTGTAGTGTGCCCATCCAAACCCATGCAGCAACCGACAAGGCATAATCTCTAGAAAGATCACGATGAAGAAAATCCCATGAACTCGCAACGAAAAGAGGCTTCGAAGCCTCGCTAACTCTTCCACCTAAAACAACATATAAGCAAGGGTGAGTACTTTATGTACTCCGCAAGACTTAAGCAAAGCCTATAATATATGCAGGCCATTTCAAAGGAAAGGCTTCTACAGTTAATTTGTATAAAGCGAAATTGAAATTGTAAAACAGGTTATCATTTGCAAACGGAATTTATAAGAGCAAGTTGATTGATAAGAAATAGATACAGCATAAGCAATACTCACGGTTCTCAATGACGTGAGATTCGAATAGCCCAAACCATGATGTCTACCAACGTCAGCCTTTTGACATAAAGCAACAGTTGCTAAAACAAATTCAGACCAAACCCATTTTAGAAAATACCAAAGACTTTAATATTGGAATGATTTCTCCAAGTGCCTATGATCATGGGCGGCTAATCGATTAGGTATTACACTCTGCAGAGGTGTACAACTTTACTCACAAGGAATGATCAACATTTTCGCCAGATCAATTAACACACTTCCTTTGGTGTGTCGGCAAGGAGATCATACAGAGCCGTTACATTACTTAGACATGGCTTTGAACCAGCCTGGGACGTTAACCCTCGCCATAGAAACTGAAACACACCCAAGACGTGGTTCCTTTCACGTGGTACCCAACAACTGTCGCATTATGGCAAGCAGCGCATAACTGCTATGCTGGTGTGCATTTACCCACACCGAGGTTGGGAGTTCGTGTGGAAGCCCTCACAAGTAGACTCGACCAATGCTCCGCCATTCCCGCCTACCAGAGTGCAAAGCCATATCTAAATAACTTAATAAATAACTTAATAGGCTAAGACTGTCCCACACCGTGCCCTCGTGGTTGTATGGAATCTTGGATCTATGGGTCCCATTGTTTCGGTCCTTAATCCGACACTCAGGCGATACTCCACCTTACACTATGTACAAATCCTTCTGCACATCCCGCTATTGTCAATAATCACCCGTCAAACCATAGTTTTATTTTGGGTTTTAATCAAAAATACCCACAACCATCATATTCCATATAAAACATTTCAAGAAACAAATTTTGATTTGATCAATTGCCTCAAAGATTCTAAAGCATGGCTAAGCATGGATAACATGATCGTGATATACCCAAGATGACATTAAGTAATGTCAAGCCCTATTCTATGGTTATCAAGGTTCACATTTCCATATTTATCAAAGAGTTTCATGAGACAAAGACATATCTACCAATACCACAAAATAAAGGAATTTAGAAAGTAAATGCATGCATGAAATATTTTAATAAACACAATGTAATTCAAATACCGGGATCAAGATGATCAAAAGGGTGCTTGTCTTGCTTATTTATTGCTTACGACGAATTTGCAATCATAATGAGCGGAGTTGACGATGAGGTAGAGACGTTGGATTCTACACGCTTCGCTCAATCGAAAATATAGCAAATATCCAACTTTAATAAGGGAAAAAAAAGAAATGCATGTAAAACCAAATAAAGATTTACTCAGAAAACAAGAATATTTTAGGGTTTAAGCTGCATGATTCCACATCTTGCTTTCCATGATGATTGAGCATTCACATTGATAAAGGCTTTATGATGAACAAAGCATGGTTTCTTTTATAGATTATCTATTCTTGACTTATGAATTCAAGAGGCTAAAATTATGAATTCTTGTATTTATAATCTTGAATTCTAGATGCTAAAATTATTTGGATTAATAGAATTAAGACATTAATCATTATGCTCAATGCTACAAATGAATAGCACTTCATTCTTAATTGACTTTGTATAAAAGGTGATTTTGAATAAGTTAGATCCGATAAGTTAGGTTAATGGACTTATTCACGATTTTGGGGAAAGAAGGTTCTCATGATACAAATATATTAACTATGGGTTTCTTCATTATTACGGATTCATTTTATAAAGTTAGAAACCATAACACTTTGGGTTATTTGGCTAATAGAATTTATATGCAAAGCATGACTAACCCAGATTATTTCTTTAGAACAGGAGAGTCTATACTTTGGATAGAAATTCTAAGCTAATTTAATAAATTTTAGGATTTGGATGAAACATTATATTCATTGCTAAAATAGCTTAAATGGCATTAAGGTTTAGGTTATAAGGAATCAGATTATTAATGTGAAGTGAACGATTAACACTTAGGGTTATTGCACTTATGGATTTAGATGAAAAACAGGTTGTAATTAAAATATTTTTCTAGAACATGATAGTACACATCCTAAATATTATTTCTAAACTGATATTCATAATATTTGCATTAAGACGAGATACTATACAAGCTATTGAAAAATGCTTAAGTGTTTCTATTACTTAGAAAACATAACATTTAGGGCTATGTTTCTGGATCCTTTTATATGCAAACCTTAACAAAATGATATTCTTTCTTTAGGACATAGCAGCATGCACTTTGTAGAGTATTTCTATACTGTTTTCACAATTATTTTTATTTAGATAAGTTATTTTATTTGCTGTTAAAAGGTATAAACGACCACAAAGATAACATCGTAACAATTCGGTTTTCATTTTAAGTTTCCAACTTGCACCATATAAGATTATTTATCCATTTTTAGGTATTAATAGGGATACCTCTAAGAGTGTTTTAAAGTTGATTTCGATGTTTGGCTTTAATCCGAGATGTTTTCCATATAAGTAATCATTAGGACCTAACATGAACTTATCTCAAATTTGTACAAACATAAGATATTTTTGTATAACCAGCAAGAGCATTAATTGGCAAGGTCCTAGGGTTTGGTTTTGTCAAATTTGATGTTCATTTATGAAAGTTATGACTATTTGGATTATACAAGTATTGAAGCTACAACTATTTGGTTACGTGTTGATTATAACTTTATTGTAATGGTTCTTACTGGATAAAATAATTTGATTACATTAGATATTTAGAATCTAGTTCTTTTCATGATTTTGCTCTTCGTTAACTATACATGTATACATTCTTCTACATATGCAAGGCTTATGTTCTAGACGCAATTTAAACTTGTGCATATAGGATATTTCATTAAAAACATTTCAATAGTGACACATTATTCATTCTGATACCTATTCATCTCTTTGTACGGCTATTAGATACTTTTCACATGTATATATTTATTGCTACTGATTATTATATACACTTATATATATACATACATCTTTTTCATTTGAACCATTTATTATTCATATAACAAATCTAAAGCAAGTTCATACCTTAATTATTTCAGCATAATTAGGTAACCTACTGTCATAGAAGTGTTTATAAATCAAATTTATTTATTTTAGATTCCTTTTTCACAATTTATTCCTTTTTGATTATTTATTTCATTGAGAATAACCTTTAATGGAAAATGATTCAAACAAAACTGAATTTAAATATTTTTATATATTTGAGTTCCTGGAAGTATAAGGATTCCAATAAAATTAGTCTCATTAAATTCTAAGTTTGTTTACGTATTTATTTATAGCATATCTTTAGGCCTTTTATTTAAATTTGAAGTTCAAATTCCCGTACTATTTCTCAAAATATTTTTGCATATTATGGAAGAACTTGATTTTAGATGATTTTAGAACTTTGTTTCATCTTATTTGGACATGTGATGTAAAAGTTACAAATACTTATGTGCTCTCGGGTAATGGAAATTCTAAAGAAAATGGAAAATACGCTCTCAGCAGAATGTAAGGCACCTTTACCGGTTTGAACCGGAGGAGCTCATGCTAATGACGCATGCAGTCCCACCGCTTTCGGTGACGAAAACAGTAAGGCAAGCACTAGGGGTCAAATGACGATGATGTTCCGACGGAGTTCCAATGAAAGCGAGGGCACGGTGAGCATCGGCGCCATTACGCACTTGATGGTGGGGTTCTTTGCTTCTAGCAAGGGGCTATTCGACACCGCTACACGAGACTTGCTGGAGGAGAAAGAATGTGCTCGCGGGGAAGAAGATGAGTTAGGCTCGGCTCGAATGGGTAACGATGAGCATCAAGGAGTCCGAGTGTTCCATTTTTGCGGTTGGATGAATCGGGACTTAGGAGAGTTCCACCACCTGCGCGGCTTTGAGAACGAAGAACAGTGCAATGGAACTATGCCACAAGCAAGAGAGAGTAAGAATGAAGCTTGATTAGCATACTAGAATCCATTGCGAAGCTCTAGATCGAATCAATTGGAAAGATCAGCACCAATGTACTCAATTGGTCGATTTTTCCGTTTTCTCGCTAAAATGGTGTAGAACTGAGCTTTAGGCTTAGGTGTTTGGTTCAGAGAATATCTAAGGAAATGGGGGCCTCAATGCGACGCAATGCGGTATTTATAGGCCACGAGACTTCTTCACGTGGTTTGAACGGAGGAGAAGGTCATGCGGTGGGTTTGGCGAGGTGGCGTAGGTTTAGGCTTTGCAGTCTTGACGCTATTTGGCGCAAGGCGACATGGAATGACGGTGGTATGGCACAGAAAACCGAGGATGAAAGTGGCAGCAACCAATTGCTTGGGCGCGGAACCGATTCGGGCAAATCGACCGAGAGACGGTGGAAAAGATCGGAGCGGGAGAGCGAGCGAGATAGCTGCGAGAAGGAGAAGAAGAAAACGGATTGGCGACCGACAAATGGGGCTGAGTCCAATGCATAGAGAGAGAGGGCTTCTGCTCGCAAATGAACGGTTACATAGATAGTGGTCGCCCACATGTCGCGTAGAGGAGACGGACAAGGAGATAAGCCTCACCCGATTGCTCTGTGTTTATGCTAAAATGGCTATCAAATCAAGTTGAAAAATTGTAAAACTTTTTGACCGAGGTCTGGGAATGGTTAGCTTCCAAAGAAAATTTTGGGACCAAAATATCCTATAGTAAATTTATAACAATCTAACACTGCACTACTCGTAATTTTCATTTAGGATGTTGATTTATTTAAGGATATAAATCATATTATTTATTTTTGAAACTTTTTTTCAGAGTTTTATTTAAGTTATGGATTCTCCCATAAAAATTTCAAGTTAAAATATTATGTATTTATTTTATAATAATTCTAACATTCTATTTTGCAGATTTTTAAGGTCTCTGTTTTTGAATTTTAAAAGGCCTTAAATGACATTATTAATTTCTGATATTTTTACTAGAGGTAAATAATGTCTTGAGGATGTTACGGTAATTTTTACAGCTCCAGATAAGTTTCTAAAGTTTTATATTAATTCTAGCTTTTACTGTTTTTAGTCAAGAGAGCAGTCTTTATTCAACCATATTCCTGTGCATAAAAATCTCATTTGGCAGCTAGACTCATCCACCTGCACACCTAGGGTTTCCATGGTAATTTTTCCAAATTTTACTTTTACCTTTTTATCTTTCTACCATTTTCCATTCATTAATTCTATTTGTTGGATTTTTCATTCAAAGCATAAATCCAAATAAAAACCAATAATGTTAAGAAAACTCAGAAATAATTATATTCAAATTAAAAATATTCACTTTCATCTTATTGCATTTTTCGATGTTACACCGGTGGATGCACAACTCAACTCATGCTTCAGAACACCCATTGAAATCTCAGAAGCAGCCCTCTGCAACGTGAAGAGAGGCACTATGCCAGGCGAGCTCATTGAGCCAACGTCCTTGATAATTTGGGACGAGGCACAGATGACCCATAGAAAATGCTTTGTCTGAGAAGGATCCGTGCTTCTACCATCACAGTTGCAGGAACGCCTGCTGTTTTAGGTGGCGATTTGAGGCAAATTCTTCCTGCAGTTGAGGGAGGCTCTCCATCAGCCATCATTGATACTTCGATAACAAATCCATACTTTTGGCAACTTGTGACGCTTCTTAGGCTCACTGTCAGTATGCCAACGAAGAACATCGGTTTCTTCAAAACTGGCGGCAATGACAACAGTTCAACCACATCGGAGTAGTCCGAGCCGGCCCCTTCAACATCCGACACAGGGAGGCCCTCTTCATCTATGGCTGCCAACACAGGAGGCCCACTTCATCGATGGCTGCTAGCGGCTTGGTTCGAGCTACGCCACACGCCGGACCTTTCGTCAGATGCTTGCCAGGCGGCTCGTGCTGGCCACCGAAAGACATCTCTCCGGCACGTAGAATTGGTGCGAGAATATTATACAATGCTTCCTGAGCCTAGCTTCAGAATTTTATTGAAACATGCTATGTGAACGACTTGTGCAGTTTACTCTCAACAAAAACATAAACAATATTGAAATCCTCACATTATTCGTAACAGCAAGATCCCTTACTCTATTTTTATTCGCAACTACAAAATAAGTAATAATCACAGCGTTCATTGAACCTGACAGAAGCTGTTACCAATCAAATTAATATGTATGTTCTAACTCATCTGCACTGTCCTCACCAGTAGAAAGCTCTTCAGATACCTCATCTTCGCGGTCACTTTCTTCAGCACTCTCTGAACCTTGTGCAGCAGACTCCTCAACATAGATATCCACCACTCCAGCTTTAGTAATAGAGACTGATAATGAGCAGCCAAATTAAATCTGCAGAGCATTGTGTGAAAAAGTGGAAAATTTCTCCACAATCAAAACTTAAGAACCCAACATATCGAGACCAACCACGGACGAAACCACGTGAATACGCCAAAATCCAGACATACCAACACCAAGATCGGATTTTCAACCCTAACACGAAGCCTTGCCTTGTCACTATGGACGAGACACTAGAACTTGAGAGGAAAAATCTCCACTACAAATTGGGCAATGGTCTCTTCGGATACAAATAATTATCATTTTGGATATTGACACTAAATCCATAACATAGTTTTGACCACTAATTTCTATTATAATATATTTATAAAACCTGGTAAAATTATAATATTATGGAACTACTTTTCGAGACAAATCTGCACATATAATTTTTATGTATCTAAAGTTTTGAAAATTTGACTACATCTATATTTAAAACTCCAACTATTTGTGACTATAGGAGTATATCTAGTAGAACTCACCTCCACACTGCCTTACTTCGTGATCAGCTCAATTTCAAGTTAGTTTAGAGAATTAAAAAAAATTAAGCAGACTATTAGTTTTCAGTATATTGCTCTTGATGTTTCAGGGTAGAAAAATGAAAATGCATGTGGCAGGTTAGTTGTTGCTGTAAATAGCAATGGCCGCTTTAGGTTTGTTTTGCAATCACCTTCAGTGTTACATCTCCGTACATAATCATTAACATTACAGTATATAATAGATGTTATGTTGATGAGGACAAATCAATGCCGTGAATTCATGTGGGCCTTCTGTATATATCTTTCTAACATGACTATCGGACTCAAGGTCTTTGTTCATTCCATCTTTATTTCTCTCGTCCTTGATCTATTTGGAGTTTAATTTATTGTCAGTCCAGCCTCTATTTTGTCACGCTTCAATTCACGAGTGTGCCTTCTGCAATTTCAATTCTAGTGCTCCCGCAAAATGCCTTACGCTGAATTGGGCTCCTTTCTAAATGCATCTCAACTAAAATTGTCTTGCACATATCTTACTGGAAATTCACTCATTGGGAACATACCTGAATATATAGTCGCAAATCAAGAAGTCTCTTAGAAGTTATATCGAAGTTCTCATCTGCAAAGCCTCCACTTGGTGTCTCCTTTTCAACTATTGTTGCTCACCTGCAACTGGGATATTACTAGATATCTTCCTTACCAAGGTACCATTGTCCTTGTAATGCCGTTCTTGATCTGTGCAAGCTTCTTGCTTTGTCCCTAACGAAGTTGTACTTATGACTTTTGATTTAGCTATACTTTAAATGCTTTTATGTAATCTAGCACTAAGCTCGTGTTCTTCTGGATTTGCACATCTACACATAAACAGCCACATGCATTGTTCATGTGTAGATAACCTTGTGTTCTTTTGGAAATGCATTGTTCATAACCCCAAATATACGAGTACGTAAAAAAGAATACATCAAAAATACCCCGGCGTAGACTTCTGTTCACAAAGTCTAGCATCACACGCGCATGTACGTATCTAGTTTTCATTCAAAGTTGGTACATTTGGATAGATTATGTACTATGTTCTTGTGGAATTTTCCGCTTCGCTTCAGATCCGCTTGCCCGCTCCACATCTATTCCGCTACTTCCGCTTCCGAGGTTTTCGATTTCGTTTCCGTTATGCGAAAAATGTGGAAACGGAACGACTATCCACCGGCCGTTTCCGTTTCGTTTTCATCCCTGATGAGAAGACAGGCATCTTTTCGGTCCGAAATGTCTATCGGTTCGGTATTCAGTTGATTGACATTGAGAAAGGTGGAGAATCAGCTAGCACGGGATCTGTTGGTCAGCGTTTAATGTGGAGAAAAATGTGTCAGCTTCCGTTACCTCAAAAAATTAAAGTTTTTGCCTGGCGTCTTGCTAAGGATGGTTTACCATCTCGGAAGAATAAATGGAAACATAAACTAGCTACTAGTAGTACCTGTGAAGTTTGTGGAGGTGAGGAGGAAATAGGATTTCATGCTGTAATTAATTGTTCTCATGCTCGTTCTTTACGAGCTGCTATAAGAAACGAATGGTTGCTCCCACAAGAACACCGGCTGCAGTTTTCTGGTCCAGACTGGCTCATTCTTTTGCTGCATTCGTTGCCGACGGATGATGGAGCTAAATTTCTTTTGTTGCTATGGCGTTCTTGGCAAATATGAAATGAATTAATCCATGGTGCTTGTAGATTCTCTATTTCGACTTCTTTAATGCTTATTGGTAGGAGCTGATTACTTGCCATCAAACCAATATCAATTCTGATCAGAAAGGAAAGAAGCACCTCGTTGCGTCTGCAAGCTGTCTTAAAAAGGAGGCAATATTTAACATTTCTCGACGTCGGATTCCACCCCTAGATTGCTTGGTTAAACTAAATGTTGATGGCGTGTTCTCAGCATCCTCGGGCGATGCCGATAGGTGCTGTCATTCGAGATCAAGAAGGTAAGGTTTTACTTTCTTCTTGGCAACTGATTATTAAAAGATCTTATGCCGAGGAAGTCGAATGCAAATGCTTGTTTGATGGGTCTCTCATTGGCGGCGGAATGGATATGGAAACCAACTATTATTGAATCTGTTTGTTATGCTGTGGTTCAGTTGATGAAGATGGTGAAAGATCAAAGATCAAAACATCAATTTGTGATCATAGAGGTGTATGAAGAGGGTCTTGTCTTTCTAAGTTTGAGGTGAAATATGTGAGAAGAGAGTGAAATAAGGTGGCTCATGAACTAGCGCATCTAGCAATGCGTACAAAGCACTCAGAGGTGTGGAAATCACATTTCCCTTTTTGTGTCCAGCATCTTATTGCTCAAGAATGTAATCTTGCTTTTGAGTAATTAATGTAGCTCACTTTTCCTCGTAAAAGAAAAAAAAACTTAACTTACGGTGGCAAAACAAATAAAAATGAGGGAAAGCGAGTTAACCGAGTTAAGGGCGCGAGGCATTCCTGCAAGTAAGTAAATTGTGAGAGACCTTCCTTTTTCTAATCTAAGAGACCATCTTTCTTTGTTTGACATGTGAAACTGTATCAATCTTAAAGTAACTGTGGGTATCTTAAAGCAATCGAGAGATTAAAATAGGAGAAGAGAGGACTCACTAGTTGCTTTGAGATTGATACAGCCTCCACGTGTGGGACCCCAGATTTACCATCCGAAATCTCCTGTGTATTTCTGTACTAGTCCCAGATCAGTTGCTAGTACACACAGTGAAGCAGTGATTATCATAACCAGAACATAACGAAGAGAAAAAAAAATATAGCATAAGTATAAATTACCACCACATGGCTATTTATTACATCTCCGGTCACATGACCAGTTCTCAAGAAATGAAACAAAAACAACAAGATAAAACCAAAAGACACCACAAAGCATTTACTAGGAGCGCAGCTTAGTTATCTTGGCGATCTCCAACGAACTCCTCGCCATAGAACTCATTGTCTTCGACTGCATCTTGGTAATTCTCTGATGACAGAATTTTGTATAGCATGTGAGTACAAACGTACTCCGCAAGCCTGGGAAAATGCATCATGAAGGGCTTACCAAGGAAGGCTTAGGGCCTGTTTGGGGGAGCTGTGATTCACTTTGCTTCACTTTGGGCTAAAGCTCCCCAAACAAAGATGGTTCAAAGTAGTGGGAAGCTAAGCCACAATCACTGGCACCCCAAAAGTCGCAGATGCCGAGGAGGAGCTTTTCACCGTGGCTTCGCTTGAACTCCTTCTAACTCGCTCACTCCATCTTCCCAACCTTTGTCACCCGCCGCCGCCTTCACGCCACCTCCCACTCTGATGTCTTTGTACTTCACTATGTTGCTATCTTCCATTTCAATTAGCCCTCAAAAGCTACATTTACAGCAAGGGCTTACAAACAAAGATAACAAGAATAGCCACAACCGTCACCATACCTGCTTTACAACCCAAACAAACTAAAAGCAACTTTTCACCAACATGCCCCCAAACAGGCCCTTAATAGGGTTCTTTTGCACAAAGCCGATTTAACAAACATTATTAATAATAATTTTCACAAAGCAATTTTAACAATTATTTGTACAATTGAAATTATTACTAACTCTAGTGAAGGTTCCAACTACCAACACTAGTATATGTGCTCTAACCGCCCACTTTGAAAGATCTTGTTAAACCATCACATGACTCCATCTGTCATGATTCAAAGCGAGTTCCATCTACCGGTTGGCTCAATCATTAAATAAACATTCGAGAGTTCTAACCACTCCCGAATTCCCAAAGCATCATTATTTTGAAAACCAAAACCAAGTCTACCAAGATGAAAGCATTCTTCGCTTTGCCTTTGACCGTAGGCACGGCTATTCAATAGATTTACTCTCGCAGAGGTGTACAGCCTTTACCCACAAGACATGATCATCTCTTTAATGCAAGCGCTACGAACACACTTCCTTTGGTGTCGCCAGAGAGATCATGACAAGACTTTACAATGTATACGCCTAACCCGACCCACCACCGAGGTTTCACCACCGTTAGGGTTCCATCCACCCAAGACTGAAGCCCTCTCTGCGCGCGTGGTGAGAAATACGACATGCCTCCATCCAAGACTCACATTCCACCAACCAAGCGAGTCTAAGTTAGGTTTCTACAAATTATTTAGCCAGTCGCATCCATTATAGACTTGTCGTTGCACTAATGCTTAGAATGGACATATCATAAGCATCCCTTAAATTGATTAGCATGGCTTTCACAAACCAAAACCAATGCTCCATCCGCACTACCGCCGACAAACCATTCCGCCTCAATCTAAACCATTTTTATTTTATTTTTATTTTACAATCACAGCAGCAATCACCTTGCTACAGCTTTTGATAAAACACATTTCAACAACATTTTAGAATTTATCCCATCATAGGTATTTTGATCAACGTCAATCCTAAGCACGCCTTCACTGTACTAAACAAGGTTAATCACATAATACATGATTTCATGATTAAATCTTAGGGTTACAAAGGCATGGTAATCAAACAGAAGGATGTTATTTGAAATGGGCATAACTAACATTCTATATTTTAACATCATCGGTTTATGTAAATAGCCATGCAAGTTGCAAACTTTTTATAAAACAATTATAAACAATGGGATCAACGTCGTCAAGGAGACTTGCCTTCGCCAACGGCAAGCGCAAGCTGTGCTCGAGGTCTTCTCCTTCGGTTACGACGCATTTACGACCGCTTTTCGACTACACGCAAAACGGTGCATGAAATGAATAAAATAAAATAAATAGAAACTAAAAATTATAATAAAAATACTGACAGATAGAGGATGAATTTATATGAATTTAGAAATTTGAATCACTCGATTCGGAGTTACGACGGAGGAGAAACAATTGTTTGAAGTTGAATTAAGGAAAAACAGAAAAACACAGTAGCAAAGACTGTTCATTCGCGAGGACAGAGCAAAATCCATGGCGCATGGGGATAGGGCCAGGGCGGCGGCCAGCGAAATGGAAGATAGGGTGAGCATCATGAAGAGCTCGACGCGCGAATCCAAAGTGAGACCGGATTTCAAGAGGCTTACCGAGACGACGAACCGACGCCGCAAAGATGGTTAGGCCAACGGTGTTCAAACGTCAAATTCGTCCGTCCGTAATGAAACCCAAATTTTCTTGAGGGCTTTTGATCTTTGCGACAAGATGCACGAAATGACGTGAACGGAATTTGATTTGGCTCACCGGATCAAAAGTTGGCTCGCGGCGTCTTTGGTCGACGTTCATCATGGGTTGCGAGTTTTGGAAAAGAAACAGACCGAATCAAAGGGGGCAAAGTGAGCATGGGGTAGAGCACAGAAGACGAAGCTTTTGATTACCCGCACCCGTGAGGTGAAGAAACGCCGAGATAATGACCGAGCAATAAATTATCATTAACGCTTAATTGCGCCGTTTCTTCGCCGGATTAAGGATGGGTAACGGCAGGGAATTGAATCCTTGCATCAATACGGTCGCAACGCTTCAACTCTCCCTTGATTTGATGCGAAAATGAAGAAGTTATAAATATTTTTCTCTTTTGGACATTGAACAGGGAGCTACGGAAAAAAAATCCTCAATGCTGGAGGTTGAAGACGAACTGTTGCTCTGACGAGTGGGTCCAAATGAATAGTGCTGAGAATAAAGCGAAGGATAAAATAGATAGAAGCCTCTAGAAATCTTGGAAAAATTCTCAAAATACTATGGAATATTTGGAACCTAACAAAATTGGTTTCGAATTGTTTTAGAGAATTTTGAAATTTAGATAATTTCGGACGAATATAATGGATTTGATGAAAGCGAGAGATAAAATAGCAAAGAGATTCTATAAATCTTGGAAAATTTTCCAAAATCATTATAGAATATTTGAAACCTAATTCAATGGATTTTGAGATTTTGGAGCATTTTGGAACTCGGGTGAAATTTTGGATAAGGACCTAATATGAAATTTTAACTTGCATGACAATAAAGAATTGAACTCCAGTTTCGGAGGATATGGATGCCAGATTAATTAGAACACCGAGGAAGATCCAAATTTTGAATTTAATAAATTTTAAAATAATTTTTTGAACAACAGAAAATCTAGGATGTTACAACGTGTCAAACAAAGAAAGAGGGTCTTTTAGATTAGAAAAAGAGAAGGTCTCTTAGAATTTGTTTTCTTTGAGATTGATCAGATTGATTTGTGTTAAACAAAGAAGAGATCTTTCAGATTAAAAAAGTGAAGATCTCTTAGAATTTGCTTCGTACCAACGCCCCCACCATCGACGGTGGCAAGCGAAACCCTCCTAGCCCGATAACCGACGGCGGCCCTCCGCCGTCGCAGGAGCCATGCTCCATATACCGAAGCGTCTTCTCCCCCTTATCTGCGCCGCTTCCCACCCCTCCACCTCCTCACCCCCGTCTTCCCTCCACTTCCGCACTCTCCGCCTCCGCCACCGCAACCCCCTTCTCAGCCGAGGACTACCTCGTCGGCACCTGCGGCCTCACCGGCGCCGAAGCGCTCAAAGCGTCCAAGAAGCTCTCCCACCTCAAGTCTGCCTCCAAGCCTGACGCTGTGCTCGCCCTACTTTCCGGCGTGGGCTTCTCCCGTCCCGACATCGCCGCCGTCGTCGCGGCCGATCCACTGCTCCTCTGCTCCAGGGTGGACAACATCACCCGCCGGCTCTCCCTCCGCGACCGCCTCGGCCTGTCCGATCCCCAGATAGACCGCTTCCTCCTGGTCTGTGGCGCTAAGGCCCTCCGCTCCTGCGACGTCGCCGCGAAGCTCGAGTTCTGGATCCCCTTCTTCGGCTCCTTCGACAAGCTCCTCCAGAACGTGAAGGGTAGCTACGGCATCCTCACCGCCGACCTCGAGAAGGTGAAGCGCAACATCACACTGCTTCGGGAGTGCGGCCTAAGTGTTTGTGATATTGTCAAGATGTCAAAGACCACCCCAAGGCTGCTCTCGTACAATACAGAGCGGGTGAAGGCGTTTGTGCTGCGCGCCAAGAAGCTCGGTGTGCCCTGCACCTCATGTGCTTTCAAGCACGCGGTGGTCATGGCCTGTTGTGTCACCGAAGACAAGGTTGCTGCGAAGTTGGAGTCCTTGAGGAGCACTCTTGGTTGCTCCATGGACAAACTCAGTGTTGCGGTCTGCAAGCACCCAAATATTCTTAGATTTTCTGACAAGAACCTTCGCTGCAAGATAGAGTTCTTGAGGAGCACTCTCGGTTGCTCCAAGGACAAGCTTGGCATTGCGGTCTGCAAGTATTCACAAATTCTAGCACTATCCGAGGAGAAACTTCGCTGCAATATAGAGCTCTTGAGCAGCACTCTTGGTTGCTCCAAGGATAAGCTCGGCGCCGCGATCTGCAAGGGGCCACAGATTCTTCAACTATCTGAGGAGAATCTTCGCCACAAGATAGAGTTCATGGTCACTAAGGTTGGCTTGGAGCCAGAGTACATTGTGGAGAGGCCCCTGCTGCTCATGTACAGCCTGGAGAAACGGATAGTGCCGCGGCATTTTGTCTTAAAGATCCTGCATACGAAGGGATTGTGGAAGAAAAGTGCTAGTTTTTACCCAATATTTCATGGCGTCGACAAGGATTTCATAGCAAAATACATTGACCGTCACAAGGACGCTGTTCCTGGGCTCGCTGATGCTTAGGCTGCAGTTTGTGCTGGGAAAGTGCCTACCAAAATCCAGCATTGACTCCTTCGGACAGAGATATTGCAGATTCTTTCAGGCTTACAGCTAACACTACACCTCATGCTCTGCTTGATTGCTCTATTAGTTAATGTTCATTCATGGTAATATCTTTTTCAAATCTTGATCTCTGCGGTAGAACTTCTAGTGATCTTATTGCTCGTAATGTGATCCCAGTTTCAATTGTGGATATCTACGAAGCAACTAGATTGTCTTAATTTTGCTGCCCTACTGCTCATTTGATGGCTCATTGCTTCTGCAACTATTTTATACTAGGAATTTTTTCATGTACACGCCTTATGCAAGCGCCATTTTCTACACGAAAGATGAGTTTTTTCCGGAAAAGGCCTAAACGTAATGGTAAAGAAAGGTTGCGCGGAAAAGGACCCGAGCGAAAGGCCTAAAAACGCATAAAGGACCTAAGCGTAACATTTTTTTTTTTTTAAAAAGGACTTGTACGTAAGTTCAAAGGACCTAGACGTAATTTTGCTTTTGTGGAAAAGGACCGAGCGCAAGCCTCAAAACGCATAAAGGACCAAATCGTAATATATATTCTTTTTTGGAAGGAGGACCTGTTCGCTTTTTTTCGGACAAGGACCAGTTTGTAATTTTTTCCTTGAAAAGGACCTATCCGTAATTTAAAAAGGACCCATCCGCAAATTTGTTTCTTCGGCTGCTCGAGCCGAGCCGCGCCGAGCCGGCCACCCACCGGCGTGGACACGCTCTCCTGGCCGGAACTCTTCCGGGATTAGAGATTGGTATTATTCTGGTATTTTGAGCAAACAGAGTTTTGACTATTAGCTGCCTCTTTTGTGCCCCCCTGCATTTCGCAATTATGTTTTTTTTTACTGATGTGTACTTATCTTTTTAGGAGTATTTACTTCATTGTGGCTTGACTATTTTATTTTGAGCTGAATGGATTACCCATATCATTTCAAGTGCTGTTTCAATTGCTCATTGGTTACTTCATTACGGCTTTGACTTTCAACTAGTGGCCAAAATCACTACGTGGAATGAACTTTCCGTCAACACTCATGCGAATCTAATGTTGTAAGCACCACCTAAAATTCATGCTTGTTAGGAAGCTGATTAGTGGCACTAGAGAATCACATGTTAGAGCTCAAATGTCCTAGCCACCTACGAGGCTAGGTTGCTTGGACCCTAACAAAGTAGCTTATTCTATAGAAAATTCAAATCATTCAAAATTCAGCTACTCCAAACAAACCCTTGGTGCACGATCCAGATTTACCTCTTTGGACAGTTGCACTTGAGAGTTAGGATCACCCTTTGAGTTGTATAATGCCATTGTGATTTCTTTGTGCCTAATTGAACTACACCTAACGATCTGGTGCACTTAATTTCAGTTCCACAGGCACTGCCTAGGCACTAGGCTACACCCTCCTACCTGGCTGACTTATTCGCCTAGGCGGTTACCAGCCCGCCTAATCGATGATTAGGCACTAGGCGCCGGTGTGTAGCCCGCCTAGCACCTAGCGCCTAAGGGAACACTGTTTAATTTAGTGAAACAAATGTAGATGATTGATTCCCCTATTTTATATTTTATATTCTTCCTTTGTTGGAATATATGTTATGCACAATTTCGCCGTTCTTTGCAAAAGAAAAAAAATCTGTGCAAAATTCTAATTCTGGCATTCTTTATTTTTGTTCCTTTGAAGTAAGAATAGTTTAGTCATTTCCCTTGTTCTTTTCTGCTCTTTCTGGAAACATGTAGATAATAGAAACCAAACGCAATGCAAACATTTAGCAGTGGACTTTGGATTTCTGGTACTAATGAGCATGTGAAACTAAATACATCGCGAATTGTTTGGACTTTATAATAGATTTCAGCTCTGTTGATTCACTTATCACGTTATCTCTTGGTGGTTCTGACCTTGAACTCACTTAGCATGTCTGTTCTGTTTAGTCTCCAGAATGGTTTGGTATGAAGACGTATGTATCAAAGCTATGATCAGCAATACATCAAACATACACAATTAGATAGATGAGTTGGGTTCCTGCTGAAACATTGATGAAAGAAGGAAGAATTTGATTTCAGCCAAGAAGTGAGTCGTGTGGAGAGCGTAGTACACATGGGTCAGGAGTTTGAAAAAAATACACATGAGCCAAAAGTACAGGAGAAATAACATGCCACGGTAAAGCAGCCGCCAAAAGGATGTGACAATGGTGCGAGAATATTATGCAATGATGCCTGAGCCTAGCTTCAAATTTCGTTGAAACATGCAATTTAAAAACAAAAACAATATAGAAATCCTTACTTTGATCAGAACTACAAGATTCCTTAATCTATCTATTTTCCGAATCACATTGTAGCAGCTATAGTTCCTTGTTTTTAATAAAATTATTATACATCAAATGTACAAAGAAACAGACCACGTCAGTTTTGCTAGGCAGCCAGTATTAATCCGGTTTTCCTTAGGTAGTCGGTTATCTGTTATCATGCCAAAACCAATTTGCTTTGTGCAATCAATTTTTGAGTCTCTTCCTTGCTTGACCTTTTCTAGTCATTTTTATCTGATAAAGAATTTTACCCGCTAGTCAAGCTATTAGTCAGTTGTGTGAACCTTCTCACAATCTCGTGACATTTACTTAAACAAAACCGTCAATTTTCGAATTTTTTTTACCACAGATTTCAAAGAGTTTTGACTTCAAAACGGTCCGGTTTCTAGCATTTTTTCGACGATTTTTTAAACCGGTGAAGGTAATTTCTGAGCTCGATTCGGTATTGTAAACCATGCTTGGGTCACAAATATGGTAAAACAATCTCTAATATAGTCATTGAGCAACAAAGTTACTAGCTTGCTAAATGTAGGGCACCATTTAGAATCCTGTCTGAAAATAAACTCGACAAAGCGCAAAGGAGTAAGAACAACGCAATAGAAAGTGCCGTGCTTCTACTAGAGGTGGATGTCGGTCGTCGGGCCGGCCGCAAGACGAGCTCATCGCGGTTTTGCGGCCCGAACTGCAGGTCGCGGCCGGACGGACCGTCGTGCTCGTCGTTGTGTTGTCAGTTGCGGGCCAGCCTTTCGCCTTGATGCGAGTGCACGCCCATTTGCGCTGTCAGGCTCGCTTGTCGTGTTTACCAAAGCCCGACCCATTTGCACTATTTCAACCAGAGGAAAAGAGCGAGAGATACATAGAATTAAGGCGTTGAATGCAAATATTATGAGAAAAGAACTAAACTTTATTTATTATCGAACGATTACATAGAGCGGGAAGGATGTGCTCAATACGGACGAGAGAGGGGAGAATGGGCAAGAAAGAGAGTGAGCGAGACAGATTGAGAGAGATTGAGAGAGATCGTGAGAGAAAGAGCCGAGAGAGATTGAGGGCGAGAGCGAGAGAGAGCAGTTTCTTGCACCGCCTCTCATCTCTCTTAGTTTTCTCTCTCCTATTTTGTCCGTCTCTCCGTGTGTTGACGATAGGGTGACGCTCATGCTCTGGTGCATCCATGACGGTCATACTCGTGAGTCGCTGACCTTCATGCTAGGCTTCTTCCTCATGCATCGGATCATCGTGCCCAGATAGCCCATTCTACAAGTCGCTTGGTGTAGGCCCGGCCGGGCCCATCGTGCTCGATTCTCGAGCCCCAAGACGCCCATGCTACTGTTGTCGCAGTCGCCGCAAGACGGCCCACTTCAGCCGGGTCGGGCTTCGTCGGGTCGCCGACGTGCGGTCCTGCCGCCCCAAAAGAGCCTTACCGGTGCCCACCTCTAGCTTCTACCATAGAAAATAACTAGTTCCAAGAGCGCCGCAGCTGAAAAAAGAACTCGCGACCTCGGCGACGCCCGCCGGCCGCGCCAAAAACGGCGCGCAAGCGCGTAAGCGATCCGCCAGTCACACGGGTCGCCGGAAAAATCGCTACGCTTTCGTCGAGGCGAGTCGAATCGAGGACCGCCGGCGAGTCGAACGCTCTAACCAACCGAGCAAAGAAGCGCCTGAGTTATGAGCGTGATTTAATATATAATCTTGATTAACCGATTATTCAGGGGGCGACGTGGCTCAAGGATCGCGCGAGCCGCACGCACGGGCGTAGCAGTTTCCGTTGAACTCGCGACGCGACGAGGCGTACTGCGCCACGAGGGCCGAACGACGACGCGTGAGCGCGAGGAGCGACGAAATTTTCCACGCTTAATATACGAGTACTAGACACGTGCGCCATGCGATGCCGCAATAACGCATAGTCGTAATGTAAATTCGGTCTTTACGCCAAGAAAGGGATATAGATGTACCATTTCTAGGGGACTTATAGAAAAATGACTAATATGTAAGTTTAGGAATTTTCAAAAAGAGGGGCAATTCGTAATCTTAGAAATTTTTCGGGCATTCCATGCCAAAAAAGGAGTTCCCGGATCTGTATGTAATTTTCGGCCCTTTTGCAAAAAAAACTGAATTTAGATGTGTACCATTTTAGGGACTTATAGAAAAAATGGACTAATATGTAAGTTTATGAATTTTCAAAAAGAGGGGTTATTCTGTAATCTTATAAATTTTTCGAGGCCTTCTATGCAAAAAAACAGGAGTTCCCAAAAATAGGACTCGCATGTAATTTTGGGCCTTTTTGCAAAAAACTGAATTTCCACGCAAAATAGAACCTACATGTAATTTTGAAACTTATGAGCGTTTTTCAAAAATCTGGGCAGACGCTGGCGCTCCGAAGCCACGCGTCGTCGGCGGAAAAAAACCTCGTGGAGCGCGCGGAAGGGGAGTCAAACCCGCGACCAAGCGGCGTGAGGGCGAGGCGTCATCCGCACGTAACGCTTTGCCAAATAACGGCGTTCAAACATATAAGCCGTATTAACGGCTTAGTCGTAATGGGCGACGGGCGACGCGTACTGCGCCAGACGCGACGGCCGACCGTTTTACTTCTCACGCGCACGATACGGAGCTCGACGGCGCGGCCATATCGTCCAGACGTCGACGCGGACGGTGCGAGGCGCTGCGAAAGCTTCCGGCCGTAATATACGGAGCATTTGGGACGAGGCACCGATGCCCCCATAGAAAATGCTTTGTCTGAGAAGGATCCGTGCTTCTACCATCACATTTGCAGGAACGCATGCTGTTTTAGGTGGCGATTTGAGGCAAATTCTGTCTCCAATTCCAGATCAGATGTTTTACGGCCATCGCACCTTCAGCCGGCGACCACGCCGTTGAAGGCTTACCACCACCGGCAGCTCTGCGGGTTCTGGATCGTCGTCGCCGCCGCCTGGGTGTCGTCCTCCACGCCCGCACTTCTGTTGGCGTTGACGCCTTGCTCCCTCAAACCTGCACGTTCACAGCCTCGTGGAGAATAAAAGACAAGTGCACACAGCAAAGTATTGGTGTCACAAAACGCAGCTTTTCTTGTGCTTGCATTCAGAATATATAAGCTAACAGATTAACGGCCACTACGGCCTGGAGATGCGGCACCACATGCTGCATGCCGCACGATATGCTCCCGCGTGACTTGCGCCTGACGAAGCTTGCCGATCACATGACCACACGAACTAATCCTGCACCTAACTAACGCCATGCAAAACAAATAACAAACTGATGCTAACGGAGGCTAAAAATCTAAGACTAACATGCACGTCTAAACATGTGACGTGACTGAAAAATAAATTAATGATGTGCATCAACAGGTTATCCAATAACTTCCACGGCCCGCACCGATGCCATCTCCTGCCGTGTGCGCAGCCGCTCGTGCCCCTCGGCCTTCCGCTGCCTCGACCGATTGCACCGCCACCACAGCGGCCCGCCATCTCCCGCGCCACTCGGCTACCCGACTTGCGCCTCCGCCATCAACGCCCGTGCCTCGACTTCTACCAGCCACCTCCTCGATCTGCATGGAGGCTTGCACCTCGGCCGCCCCGGGCCACTCCCGGCCTCCGACCAGCCCGCGTCGACTCCTTCCAGCGCGCCGGCCCTGTCCCGGAGCTTCGTCTCTATCGCCGTCGGCCCGCTGCGTCGGTCTCCTGCGCCGGCCGTCACCTCTGGCCATTGGTCTCGATGCCATCTCCGGGGGAGCACGCCCGTACGCGTTGGCCGCCCACCGGCGCCGGCCGCTCCAGACCGCTTGCCCATCAACCGTCGACCACCCAAGAGCCTGCACGAAGCTCCACGTGAAGTTCAGATTATTATATTATTTTGTGCTCCGGTATTTTATGTACAATTCATGTTTATTGTTTTGTGCTTATTGTTGGCGGGATCTCATGCACAAATTTAGCTTTCATGCTTATTATTGAAGATTTATTCTTGGTATTTTCTTCGACATTTCAACGCGGCTTTGGAGAAAAAATATCAATTGAGGAGTCAATTGGAATTTGGTGTTTCATCACCTTTAATTGGAATTTGGTATTTTATCACAATTATTTTGATGTTTTATTCACCGTTTGAATACGTTGACCATTATAGAGGTTTTGGCAACGTTCATTTGAAATTTGATGACACTTTGTTGGTAGCATGATACTCTTCGAAGTTTTTTAGTGAAGATTTTGCTGCGATGTCAGTTTCAAATGAAGTATTGAAATGCAAGGAGTTTTCTTCTGCGTGGATACTACAATGTTGCTTTGTTGTCTTTGCTTAATATAAAGGGTCTACTACATTTTATAATCTTTTGGATTAAAATAGCATCTTCTGGATCCAACATCTAGTATACCACGAAGATATATTTGGAAGCTAAATGTTGGCAAAAACTTGGTGAATATATCTATTAGATTTTTATATAATTTAGTTTGCCGGATCTTTATCTTACCATTCTTCTAGAGTTCATGAAGATAAAAAGCTTAGGGAAATATGTCGTGATATTGCTTTTAACATAACCAATTTGCATTTATGCAACACAAGCAACACTATCTTCATAGGTAATTGTGGGGTTCACGATATTAATGCTACATGACTTCTGGATATAGCTAATTACATATCTCAGCTAAACACACTCACGTAACACTTTATATTTCTCTACTTATAAATACGAGTTAAGTGGTAGTCTATCGGGCATTCCAATGGTTGGGGTAGGAGGCTGAAAGCATTGGGTGACAAGGGACAGCAGACTACAGTAGCCACGGAAGACTTCGGACGTCGCATTTTCATCGGACCATTGAATGGGGATCGCTTAACTTGCCGTCCCCGTTCAACTGCAACCTCCGCCGACGCGCCATGGTCCACGTTTGGAAACGCCTTCTCCCAGTCCACCACCTCCTCGTCTTCCCTCCACCTCCGCGCTCTCCTCCTCTCCACCAACGCCACCGCAACCCCTTGTCAGCCGAGGACTACCTCGTCGGCACCTGCGGCCTCACCGGCGCCGAAGCGCTCAAAGCGTCCAAGAAGCTCTCCCACCTCAAGTCTGCCTCCAAGCCTGACGCTGTGCTTGCCCTACTTTCCGGTGTGGGCTTATCCCGTCCGACATCGCCGCCGTCGTGGCGGCCGATCCACTGTTCCTCCGCTCCAGGGTGGACAACATCGCCCGCCGCCTCTCCTCCCTCCGCTACCGCCTCGGCCTGTCCGACCCCAGATCTCCGGCTTCCTCCTGGTCGGCGGCGCTAGGGTCCTCCACTCCTGCGACGTCGCCCGAGGCTCGAGTTCTGGATCCTTCTTCGGCTCCTTCGACAAGCTCCTCCAGAACGTGAAGGGTAACAACCGCATCCTCACCTTCGACCTTGAGAAGGTGATCAAGCCAACATCGCACTGCTTCGGGAGTGCGGCCTAAGTGTTTGTGATATTGTCAAGATGTCAATGGCCTCCCGAAGGCTGCTCTTGTTCAATCCAGAGCGGTTGAAGGCGTTTGTGCTGCACGCCGAGAAGCTCGGTGTGCCCCACACCTCATATGCATTCAAGGACGCGGTGGCCTTGGTCTGTCGTGTCAGCAAAGACAAGGTTGCTGAGAGGATGGAGTTCTTGAGGAGCACTCTTGGTTGCTCCAAGGACAAGCTTGGCATTGCAGTCTGCAAGCAACCACAGATTCTTGGACTATCCGAGGAGAAACTTCGCTGCAAGATAGAGTTCTTGGGCAGCACTCTTGGTTGCTCCAAGGACAAGCTCGGTGCTGCGATCTGCAAGCAACCACAGATTCTTGCACTATCCGAGGAGAAACTTCGCCACAAGATAGAGTTCATGGTCGCTAAGGTTGGCTTGGAGCTAGAGTACATCGTGGATAGGCCCTGCTACTCAAATTCAGCCTGAGAAGCGGCTGGTGCCGCGGTATTATGTCGTAAAGGTCCTTCAGGTGAAGGGATTGATGAAGATAAGTGCTAGTTTTTACTCAATATTTTGTGATGTCGACAAGGATTTCATAGCGAAATACATTGACCGACACAAGGACGCTGTTCCTAGACTCGCCGATGCTTATGCTGCAGTTTGTGCTGGGAAAGTGCCTACTGAAGTTAAACATTGACACCTTCGGAAAGATGTATTGCAGAGTCTTTCAGGCTTACAGCTAACACGACGCCTTATGCTCTGATGCTCAATTGCTCCATTAGTTAATGTTCATTCATATCTTTTTCAAATCTTGATTTCAGCTGTAGAACTTCTTGTGATCTTATATTCTTATTGCTCATGTTGTGATCCTAGCTTCAATTGTGGATATCTCTGAAGCAACTAGACTGTCTTAATTTCGCTGCCCTACTGCTCATGTGATGCCTCATTGCTTCTGCCACTATTTTTTATTCTGGTGTTTTGAGCAAATAGGGTTTGACTATATTAGCTGCCTCTTTTGTGTCCCCTGCGTTTCCTAATTATGTGTTTCTACTTCCAACTGATGTGTACCTGTCTGTCTTCCTAGGAGTATTTACTTCATTGTGGCTTGGCTATTTTATTTTGAGCTTAATGGATTATCCATATCATTTCAAGTGCTGTTTCAATTGCTCATTGGTTACTTCATTAAGGCTTTGACTTTCGACTATTGGCCAAAATCACTACGGGAATGAACTTTCCGTCTGCACAAATGCAAATCAAATGTTGTAAACACCACCTAAAAATTCATGCTTGTTAGCAAACTGATTAGTGACATTAGCCCTGATCCACCTCATCTCTTCCAGATCGGAGCATTGCCCCTTGTTGTTGTGAACTGTTTCAGAGTCTGGGCCCCAACGTGAAAGAAGTTATCTGAACATCCCAAATTTTCGCCTAAATATTATTTTATTGTCATAGGTGCATTTTATGATTTTTCTGGAAGTTATTTGGATTTTTCTGGATTTATTGGAATTAATTGCAAATTAAGTGTTTTGGCCTTTTGTTGAAAACCATTTAAATTTATGCAAAGTTAAAATAAAGTTTTGCCAAAAATATTTTATTTGAGTCCAGAATGTCTCAAAGTATTTTTGAGAATTTGCTTGGAATTTTCCTGATTATTTTATTGTCTAAAACAAATAAAATGAATTTCGTAATTATTTTAAATGAGAAATCTTTTAAAATCCGTGAGGAATGGTCGGGCCGGCGCTGCATCTGTGCGGCCCAAGTCAGCCCGCAGAGCTGTTTTGTCAACAAACCCTAACCCTAATCCGACGATCGTTGATTTGGATCCAACGCCGTGCTGGCGTGTCGCCAAGCCGCCGGTAGTTGCCGGATGGATGACGCGTGGACGCCAGATGAAGCTGCCGCCTCTCCGATCGCCGCGGAATCCGCCGCTATGCAACGAACTCAGGTTCGCCACCGCACGCCTCAGGCGCTTTATTTAATGCGCCACGGCGCCAAACCCACACCCCGCGCCACACCGTGTTCGTCGCCAGACGCCAGACGCTACCGCCGTCGCGAGCTCGCTGGAGTTGCCGGCTCACGCTATGGTTCCCGCCGCTGCTGCCGCCACGCCGCCCCGAGCCGCGGCACGCCTGATCCGTGATCTCGTGGTTGCGCCGCGACCTGCTGAAGAATCGCCACGATTCGCCGCCGAACGCCATCGTCGACGCCGCCTTCTCATCGCCGGTGAAGCTACGCCGCCAGACGCCATCGTCGGGTTCGAGCCAATTGCGTTCGATCCGTAGCGGAGGGTGAGATTTGCCGCGGTCCTCTGCATGCCGAGCAATGGACCATCGATCCGATCAAGGGTCCAGATCGAGCCGCTGTAGAACTAATCGGAGCCGCCGCGTTTCGGGCGCCGAGGCTGAGGCGGCATGGACCGAGTCCATCGTGGTCCAGTCATCACCAGGACCGAGTCCATGCGCCGAGACACGGTCATGCTCGTTGGTTCCGAGAGCTACCGACGCCATGCTTGCGCATAATTGCGCTTTCAATTGAAAAATAATCGATTGAAATTGCGAATGCCGACGCCATCATGAGATCACGTTGACGCTATAAATCGGTTTTCAGTTTAAAAATAATTCGTTAAATCTGATTTTCTAATTTCTCGTAATTTCAAGTATTTATTTAAACTTCCAAAGGCTATAACTTTTGCATTTTAACTCTCGGATTTGAGTGATTCAAATTTCTAAAAATTTATAAAATTGAGATCTATTTAATGGTGAATTTTATTTGATTTTGGAGTTCAGTTGCTCTCTATTTTGGTATTTATTTGCTTTTCCTTCTCAGACGCTGCGAGCGTTGAATTGTGCGACGCTCGGAGGAAGATCCAATGACTCAAGAGCAAGCTCTGGACCAAGATCAGGACCTATTCCCAGGCAAGTTGTGCTTTGATCATGTTGAACCCATGTTTATAAAATTGCTATATTTGTTTTACCCTATTGCATATTATTTCAAGTATACCATTGTTTCAACTTAAATTGGGATCTAGTTAAGTTACCAATTTGATCTATACCCTACCTTGTCATTGTATGCCATAATCTATTGCCATCCTAGATTGGTTCTTTATAGTTGGTTAGTAATGATAATCAACATGGGATGGTTAGACCGTATTAGTTGTTTAGCTATGCCACGTCATCACATGTGTTTGAATCATTGATAATTAATCTTGATTAATGGAATATGGAACGATGTTATGATCTTGTGTGTCATGTGGGATCACACGATGAGATTGAGTTGTTGTGGCGAGTCATGTCATGTAACGATGTTGAATTGTTGATGACACGTGGTGCTTGGTAATCAACTTGGGTGATAATCACTTAGATTGGGGCAAGTGACAAGGGGCGAGTATGCCAAGGTGGGCCCGATGGGTAGAGGGTATGTGGATATCTTGCCTTGATCACTCTAAGGACTTAACCTTGCAAGCCTTTGACCCTGAGTCAATCATGCAACTACATGTCCATGGGCCACCTAGCTGATTAATTTGCAATATCTTAATTTTGGTACTATCGTGGTTGGTGTGAGTTCCGAGTTATGGAGTAATTCACATGGTGCAAGAGGGGGCCTCGGATGTGGTAAACAACCCCACCAGTTGTTTAAACCTTAGCGGGTGGTGCGGGTTAAGCCAACGCATTATAAAGGCTTTGTTATAATCACTTTTGGTGGTGTTTGGTTGTATCGTGGGTAAAGTGCATAACCTCGCAGAGTGTGAAACTATTCGGATAGCCGTGCTCGCGGTATTGAGCAATGCTCGAATTACGCTAAGGGTTAGCTTAATTAAATGGACAACTTTGTTGGGATGGCAAGACCGCCATGTGAAGGGTGGAATTTGACTTAGGATTGGAAACTTGGTTTACTTTAGAAATGCCGAATCTATTTACTATTGTTATTTGTTTTATAGCGTTTTACGATCTATTTATTGTATTTGTTCATAAATGCTTGCTTATTGCAACATAGCCATAATAGCCTATCCATTGGAATAAGCCTTGCATATAGATACATAGAGTTGTATTCAGGTACAACTTGTTGAGTGCTTTAAGTACTCACCCTTACCAACAATAATAATCAACAAGAATCTACACTGTGTTGGAGGAGGAGTTCCAAGAGGACGCGAGCCATTAGGGTCCGAGCCTTGTCGTCATGCCTCGTGAACTGATGAGCTTAACGTTTTCTACTTTCCACTGCATAATTATTAGTTTTTATATTTTAGGTCTTGCTCATGTGGGTTTAATAATGTAAGTTGGTTATAAGATCATACATTTAGCTATATCAATAAATGAACTACTATTTCTATTATCGTTGAGTATGATGTGATATGTACCAATGTTGAAGTGTGCACTAGCGTTGATCCGGGACTAGTGCGGAAAACACAGAGGGTTCGAATCAGTGGATTCGGTCCTTACAAAATTGTTGACGCTAGAATAGGGTTACTCCTGTCAGTAACTTGGGGAACTTAACTAGTACACTTAAAGGTGTCATGATTTCACTTAAAAGGTGGAGCTCTACCAAATTTGGTTTGATGCGTCGTGAATCGGACCAACTGCGTAACAAACTTGCTGAGTTGCGAGCCAATGGAGGGGAGGAGTATGAGATTCAGGAAACAGTCATTAAGATGAATGAATGGTTATACGGACAAGAGATGCTCTGGTTACAACGATCCAGAGTAGCTTGGCTAAGAGAGGGTGACAAGAATACAAAGTATTTTCATCAAAAAGTTATGTGGCGGTCAAAGAAAAATAAAATTAAAAAATTGAAAGATTGTAATGGGAGGCGGTCCTCCAAAAAAAGAGGATTTGGAGCCGTTGGCAACAGAGTATTTCAAGGGGATCTATTCAAAGGACCCAAGTATTCTTCCTGAGATAGTTTATCCCTAGTTGAACCGCAAATCTCTGAGGAGATGAATGCTGATCTATGTGAGGAATTTTCTAATGATGAAATAAGTGATGCCTTGTTCCAAATTGGTCCTCTTAAATCTCTAGGACCTGACAGTTTTCCAACCCGTTTGTTCCAAAGGAATTGGGAGTTATGAAGGTTGATGTCATCCGTGCTGTTAAACGGTTCTTTGTAGAAGGACACATGCCAGAAGGGTTAATGATACTTCAATTGTTTTAATTCCAAAAAGAGCCAACCGGAAGAGCTTAAAGATTTCAGGCTGATTAGCTTAGGTCTGTTGGGATACATTAGTGCTAATAGTTAGCTGGCTAATAGCTACCTAACTATTAGTCAAGCTAATTATTAGCAGTACTTTGGATCCAACTCGCTAATAAAGTTCACAAAATCAACCAATTAAAGAGAAATGATTATAATGCCCTTTAGTAGAATATTGGACCAGTGGATAGGACGCTCGAGTGGATAGGGTTGGAGAGAGGCAAGTGTCAATTGGCTATCTATTAACACTTTTAGAGGGTATTAATTTGTTAATGAACTAATTGTTAGCAGAGTGGTTGCTAATAATTAGCAGATCTATTAGCGCACTGTTTGGATACATAGCTGCTAATTTTAGCAGCTAACTATTAGTGCTAATGGATCCAAACATGCCCTTAAGCAATGTGATTTATAAGGTTGTCTCAAAATGCATAGTGAACTGATTGAGGCCACTGCTTCAGGAGATCATCGATCCAGCTCAGAGTGCCTTCATTCTGGGGCAAATAATAACAGATAATGCTTTGATTGCTTTTGAATGCATTTATGCCATACAGCAAAATAATAATAGAGGAGGCGAATTTTGTGCGTACAAGCTTGATCTATCCAAGGCGTATGATCGGGTCGAATGGAGTTTCTTAGAAGGAATCCTTTCAAAGCTGGGCTCAAGAAACTGTGTGATCAACCTTGCCATATGCACCCTATTCTTTAATGAAAAGGGTGATCCAGGGGCTCAAGAAACTGTGTGATCAAGTTTGGGTGTTGAACACATATCCTATGAAGCTAAATACTTAGGTTTACCTACACTGGAAGTCGCATGAAGGTGTCAAAATTCTAGTCTTTAAAAGAAAGAGTGAGCAAACGTTGTGCTGACTGGAGTGAAAAAATTTTATCAGCCGGAGGGAAAGAGGTCTTGATTAAGTCAGTAGCTCAGGCAATTCTTACATACAATATGGGTGTTTTCCATCTTCCAGCATCCACGATCAATGACATCACTCGTTGTATTCGCAATTATTGTTGGGGTGCAGAAAATGGGAAGCGTAAGGTGCACTGGCTTGCTTGGAATCATTTGACACAGCCTAAAAGTAAAGGTAGAATTGGTTTCCGTGATTTGAAGCTTTTTAATTAGGCTTTATTGGCAAGGCAGGCTTGGCGCCTGATTATGTATCCTAATAGCCTGTGCAAGATTGTTGAAGGCTAAGTATTATCCGAATGGGGATTTGGTTGATACGTGTTTCCGAATGCTGCATCTCCAACTTGGAAGTTTGTCATGCACGGCCTCGAGTTGTTGAAAAAAGGGATAATATGGAGGGTTGGTTTAAGGGAGAAGATTCGCATTTGGCGTAGCTTCTGGATACCTTGTGGTCTATCCTTGAAGGTGACTGGCAAGCGCAGAACATGTAGGCTTAAATGGGTTGTGCAATTCATTGATCATGAGACACTGTTGGAAAGAGGATGTCATTAGAAGGTACTGTTATGCACACGATGTGGAGGAAATTCTAAAACTCAAACTAGCGAGTGGAACAGAGTTGATTGTTGGCTTGGCATTACGAGAAGACGGGCATCTTTTCATTCTGAAGTGCCTGTCGGCTCGATATTCAATTGATTGACAGTGAGAAATGTGGAGAATCAGCTAGCACAGGATCTGTTGGTCAGCGTTTAATGTGGAGAAAACTGTGGCAGCTACCGTTACCTCAAAAAATTGAAGTTTTGCCTGGCATCTTGCTAAGGATGGTTTACTATCTCGAAAGAATAAATGGAAACGTAAACTTGCTACTAGTAGTACCTGTGAAGTTTGTGGAGGTGGAGGAAACAGGATTTCATGCTGTAATTAATTGTTCTCATGCTTGTTCTTTATGAGCTGCTATCAGAAATGAATGGTTGCTCCCACGAGAACACGGGTTGCAGTTTTCTGGTCCAGACTGGCTCATTCTTTTGCTGGATTCGTTGCCGACGGATGATGAAGTTAAATTTCTTTTGTTGCTATGGCGTTCTTGGCCAATACAAAATGAATTAATCCATGGTGCTTCTAGCTTCTATTTGGACTTCTTCACTGCTTATTGGCAGTAGCTGATTACTTGCCAACAAACCAATATCAATTCTGATCAGAAAGGAAAGAAGCACCTCGTTGCGTCCGCAAGCTGTCTTAAAACGGAGGCAATATTTAACATTTCTCGATACTGGATTCTGTCCCCAGATGGCTGGGTTAAACTGAATGTTGATGGTGCGTTCTCAGCATCCTCGAGTGATGCGGGATTGGTACAGTTATTCGAGATCAAGAGAGTAAGGTTTTACTATCTTCTTGGCAACTGATTTTAATGGATATGATGCCGAGGAAGTGGAAGCAAATGCTTGTTTGATGGGTTTCTCATTGGCGGCGGAATGGATACGTAAACCAACTATTATTGAATTTGATTGTTATGATGTGGTTCAGTTGATGAAGATGGCGAAGGATCAAAGATTAAAACATCAATTTGTGTTCATAGAGACGCATGAAGAGGCCCTTGTCTTTCTAAGTTTGAGATGAAATATATGAGAAGAGAGCAAAATAATGTGGCTCAGGAACTGACGCATCTAACAATACGTAGAAAGCACTTAGCGAGCTAGAGATCACATTTTTCTCTTTGTGTCCAACATCTTATTGCTTGAAAATGTAATCTTGCTTTTGAGTAATTAATGTTAGCTCTCTTTTCCTCGCAAAAGAAAAAAAAACTTAGCTTAGGGTGGCAAAACAAATAAAAATGAGGGCAAGCGAGTTAACCGAGTTAAGGGCGCCAGGGCATCGACGGTGGCAAGCGAACCCTCCTAGCCCGATAACCGACGGCGGCGCTCCGCCGTCGCCGTCGCCATGCTCCACATCCGGAAGCGCCTTCTCCCGCTTATCTGCGCCGTTTCTCACCCCTCCACCTCCTCACCCTCGTCTTCCCTCCACCTCCGCACTCTCCTCCTCTCCACCTCCGCCACCGCAACCCCCTTCTCAGCCGAGGACTACCTCGTCGGCACCTGCGGCCTCACCGGCGCCGAAGCGCTCAAAGCGTCCAAGAAGCTCTCCCACCTCAAGTCTGCCTCCAAGCCTGACGCTGTGCTTGCCCTACTTTCCGTCGTGGGCTTCTCCCGTCCCGACATCGCCGCCGTCGTCGCGGCCGATCCACTGCTCCTCTGCTCCAGGGTGGACAACATCACCCGCCGGCTCTCCTCCCTCCGCGACCGCCTCGGCCTGTCCGATCCCCAGATCGCCCGCTTCATCCTGGTCGGCGGCGCTACGGCCCTCCGCTCCTGCGACGTCGCCGCGAAGCTCGAGTTCTGGATCCCCTTGTTCGGCTCCTTCGACAAGCTCCTCCAGAACGTGAAGGGTAGCTACGGCATCCTCACCATCGACCTCGAGAAGGTGAACCGCAACATCACACTGCTTCGGGAGTGCGGCCTAAGTGTTTGTGATATTGTCAAGATGTCAAAGACCACCCCAAGGCTGCCTCTCGTACAATACAGAGCGGGTGAAGGCGATTGTGCTGCGCGCCGAGAAGCTCGGTGTGCCCCGCACCACATGTGCTTTCAAGCACGCGGTGGTCTTGGCCAGTTGTGTCACCGAAGACAAGGTTGCTGCGAAGTTGGAGTCCTTGAGGAGCACTTGGTTGCTCCATGGACAAACTCAGTGTTGCGGTCTGCAAGCACCCAAATATTCTTAGATTTTCTGACAAGAACCTTCGCTGCAAGATAGAGTTCTTGAGGAGCACTCTCGGTTGCTCCAAGGACAAGCTTGGCAGGTCTGCAAGTATTCACAAATTCTAGCACTATCCGAGGAGAAACTTCGCTGCAATATAGAGCTCTTAAGCAGCACTCTTGGTTGCTCCAAGGATAAGCTCGGGCGCCAGATTCGCAAGGGGCCACAGATTCTTCAACTATCTGAGGAGAATCTTCGCCACAAGATAGAGTTCTGGTCACTAAGGTTGGCTTGGAGCCAGAGTACATTGTGGAGAGGCCCTGCTGCTCATGTACAGCCTGGAGAAACGGATAGTGCCTCGGCATTTTTGTCTTAAAGATCCTGCAT